>JAUESO010000427.1:0-21382 GCA_030914385.1 Drosophila antonietae
TAGGATAGGGGATGATAGAGGATAGATGATACAAAAATATAGGAGGTAGAAATATGGAATATGGTAAATAGAAATTCAACAATTCAAATGAATTTGTGAAACGCTGAAATGAAACACTCGCAAAATGTTCAATTTACTCTTTCAGCGAAACGTGCCAATTGAAACGGCAAAAATTTGCGATGCAAATGCATCTGGTGCGACGTTTATTTTGACAGCGAGTGTATGCAAATGTGCAAAAGCAAGCTATCAGATACTAAATACACACATACACAGAGTGTGAGAGAGAGGGAGGGAGGTAGAGGGGGAGAGATACACACACGTAGACATGTAGCGCACACCGCAGCCGCCAGTTGTGGCAATAGCAACATTTCATTTCATTTAATTTAGTTACATTTCCACAATTTAATTTGAATTTTTTTTTTTTTTAATTTTAAAAATTTATATTTCATTTTTATATTATTTATTTTATTATTTGTGTGTGTGTGCTGTGCGGCTGCTGGCCCAAGTGCGCGCAGACACATGTGACTGAGGGGGGGGAGGGTGTGTAGCACGAGGGGGCTTGGCCATGCCACATGCGGCATTAGCACAAAAGCTGACTGGCGCTGAGTCTGCGGCTAAAATAATTCAAGCAAAACGCGCAAACGGCCAGCTGCAAGCGCAATGCACAATACAACAGTCAGCGCGAGGTGTGTGTGTGTGTGTGTGTGTGTGTGTGTGTTGAGTGGGCATGGCAAAGGGACTGGCTGTGCCCACTTGACAGCCTGTGCAGTAGCAGCAGTAGAAAAAAAAAAGTGTAGAAGCAAAACTAAAGTTTATGGGCGAGCAATGCAAAAGTATCTTACAGATACTTGCCGCGCCTAGCTCTGTGTGTGTGTGTGTGTGTGTGTAAGTTTTGCCGCAGCGGCCACCACACAATGTCATTAACCAAATGAATGGCTGACGCTGCAGATTTGGTCGAGTAAAGGCAGCGAAGGGCGTGAACGGCGGGGCGATGCGGGGCGGGGCGGGGCGTGTATGTCGTTTACTTGTGATTAAGTCGGTTGCCCGCAAAAGCTAAGCGGCTGGCTCAGCCCACTCGGCTAACTAGGCCTAGATTACCTAGTTGCTTGGCTTGTGGCACAACAAATTTCAACAGCTAAACCAGAGCAGTAGCAGAGCGAGAGAGAGAGAGAGAGACGAGTGAGAGAGAGAGCGAGTGAGTGTGTGGTAGATGAAACTCAAAGGAATGTCAGAGTGATGACAACAACTTAATGGAAATAACTGCACATTTATAAGTGACAACTTTGTTGTTGCCAGCTCTATCTCCATCTCGCTCTGTGTGTGGGTGGGGCGAGGGGTTTGGGGGGCGGTTGTGTGTGCGTATCTTTGGGCATCTTGTCGTGTTTTCATGGCCTGGGCCAAGAGCGTATAATTTATGGCCAAGGCGTGGCAGACAAATGGCCGGCATATGCAGGACTTGCCTTTTGGGTTTGGGACCAGACCAGACCAGATAGATATACTAAATATTTATATACATACATATATATATACACGTGTGTGTGTGTGTGTGTGCACGCACACAATCGCAATAACTAACGGTAAATTAGTTTGCAAACAGAGTGAAAAAGGCAACTGGCAAATGAAACCTAATTTGGACCCGGCACACCATAAGCACGCACACACACAGCGAGACAAACGCACACCCGCACACACACACACCGCACACACACACCACACTCACACACACAAACACACACGCTGCGTTGGCCACAAGCGAAACTGATTGAGGGCCAGCAAACTGGCAACTGGCAACAGCCTGCAACAATAGTAAACCAAACCAAAACTGAACCAAAAACCAAGTTCAACTGAGCGTCGAACCGCATCAGTTCACAATTGCAGCTGCTCACAGTGCACAGTGCACAGTGTGGCCAAAACGAATGCAATTTAAATATTTATCGATATGTGCATTTTGAGCAAAAATCTATAGAGTTTAGTTTAAAGTGGCTGAAACATATGGCATTATGATTGAAGGGAGTTGGGCATGCGAATACAGCGAAGAGTGCTGTTATTAGAGCTGCTTGTTTAAGATACAAGTTATCGATAGTTTTGTTTATGGACTGGAAACTGCTCTGACTCCAACAGTTCAATTCTAAGATCTGGGTTTTTCCAATAGTGAAAGCTGAAGTCTGCCTAATTTTTATTTTTCTTAAAGTGGCTATCGATTTTTAAAGCTATCGATATTCTTTTGTGTAAGAAAGAGAGTGGTTCACATCAAATCGAAAATTGAATTTCAACAGAAATCTTCAACTACAAGTTAATTAGGCTTTAAAGCTAGCCCTCTCCTTCTGTTGGTAATCTTTATTGAAATGAAAAACTATCGATAATATTTTGAATAAAGACCAAATGACAACTGTTAAATTTGCTCATGAATTCCAATACGAATTGTTCAGATATAATAAACCTTTGCTGTTAAGTAAGTTAATTATATACAATTTTGATTATTATCTATCAATTTATCGATAAGTTTATTCATATATTTATTGGATGCCTTAAGTTCATAGCTATACCATACTAGGGGTCTTCAACCAAACCCTGAACTAATTAGGCTTTTAAACTCTAACTTTGAGCTACGTGCAGTACATTAAGTATCGATAACTATCGATAAATGCATTATATGCAATATTTATTCTAGCTCTAAGCTTTTATTGCTTATTGTAGAAATGGTTTTGCTAACATATTAAAAAGTGTTGCAATAAAAATTGAAATCGATATCGATTACTCGACAAATATCGATAACTATCGATGTGATATACAAGCTGTGATCCGCATCAGTTATACTAATATGTTATTTTATTAAGTGCTCTGACTCCATTCTAAGCATTTGCAATTGATAACTATCGATAAATATAGTATACTTCATAGAATTATTTATTGAAATTAACCAATGCTTAGACTACTTGTTGAGCTTCTTTAGGCCAAATTAATATCAATAACTGGCCAGAGCTTTCTCACTTGAATAATCGTTTACCTGCGATATATGGTCATAAGGATAAGGATATTTATTTTCATTAAAGCCGAGATCAAATTTAATTTGATAATTTCTCATTTTGTTTGCCGCTTGTTGTTACGCACAAATGAAATCCCAGCCACACATGACGTCGACTTCTCGTCGAACAACAAACATTCCGTAGCCCTATCCCTATAGTGTTTCGCTCTAAATTGAACCTGTCCGCCTCGCGTCACCTCCTACGGCTGCAGCTCTATGAAGTTGAGTTCTTTTTTTTTCCATTCATTTTTTTTTTATCAATTTGGTTTTGGGCTATGTGGCTTGCCAGCTCACATTGCGCTGGCTCGTTTCCACAGTTACGGGTCGGAGCGTGGCCACAAAAACCGCTGGATTTCATTTTAATGCTCGCTCACAAGATGCTAGTGAGGTATATTTGCATGGGGTTGGCCAATGAGCAGCGCCTGTAGTGCTTAGGCTAAATGTATGTAAACATTTCGTATAATGAACTTAAGATTTTTATTTTATTTTATTTTATTTTGTTTTTTTTTTTTACTTCCTTTGAGACGTAGCTAATGTGCATTGGGCAGTCGGCTACTCCCGACGGGACTTGTTTTGTTGGTATTGTTTTTTTTTTTTTTCGGTACTCATTGGCACACGTGTGCTAGACCGTCAACGGCTGGCCACATGGCGTGCTTTGCTGGTGCGTGGCCAGAGCCTGGCCAGGGTCTGGTCAGAAGCTGGCCAATCTTTATTAGGCTGCGTTTTCAGCTTTGGGCTTCATTTTTTGGGGCTTCCTGCTGTTTCGCGTGCGCCTTTTAATTTATTTATCACTGGAGCCGACCCTGAAGCTGAAGCTGGAGCCGGAGCTGAAGCTGGAACTGTAGCTGGCGCAACTGGCGAACATTTATTTATTATTATTTTTTTTTTTTTTTGGCCAGGGTCACGAAGTGCAATTGTAGTCGGGTCTGCCAATTTTCCTTGGTTTCTTTTCATCTTTATTTTTCTTTTTTCTTTTTGGCTCTTGTTTATGCAGCCGAGTGATGTTAATGGTGGCTCCCATGGCTTGCAAATGACAATACGCACACACACCCACCACACACACACACACACACACACACACACACACACCACACACACACGCATACACATGTAGCACATTAATGTGTGCATTCCATTGCACGGCTCTTGGCACGGATCACAGCTGTCGAAAATGTGAGCAATTTAACTTGATTTATATGCGAGCATACGCTAATGTGTTACTCATGTCCGCCACATACTAGATACATGTGCCATAATCAATTAAAATTTGGCCATGCCATGTAATAGGTTTTCCATGTTGGCTTAATGCTTATTGAATAATTGAAGAGAGAAGCGTTCGTTCGATTTTAGAAGACTCGTGTGTAGATGTTAGACGCACAGACTTTACGTTTCATGCACTTTTTAAATGACATAACTTATTTAAGCTTCTCGCTTCTGTTTAATTGCATTAACTGAAGAAGAAGTTTTACTTTGCTTGTAGTTTTTAGCTTATCTTTTTGCGCTCTAATCAAACATAATTGATTTGAGACAACTTCTCTTTGTGCTTCTCTCTCTCTCTCTCTCTCTCTCTTTGAGCTTTTTGATTAGTTATCAGCTGTTTCTTCTTCACTTCACTTTACTTACATTACTCGTCATTGCATTGAAGAAGCTTTGAATTTTTGCAGCTTTTCGAATTGCTTCTGGTTTCTAATTTCTTGCCTTACTTCTAATCCAATCAAACACATTTGATTTGTAACTTCTTTGTTTGCTGCTCTCTTTTGCTTAGCTATTAATTGATTTTGCGGCTACTTCGCTTCTCGCTTCGGTTTAATTACTTGCTGTTGCCCTTTACTTTGCCCGTCTTCTGTTTCCAAGCCTTCAAATTTCTTGTTTTACTTCGCTAATCAAACAGATGCGAGACTTTGCTCTTTGGCTTCTCTCTTAGCCCTTTAATGAACATTTTTTTCGTTTCTTATTCAATATTGAGCTGAATCTATTGCTTCACACTCTTTGCTTAGCTTCTTATTAAAGTTTCTTTCTGAACTTATGCACTTGTTTACTAGATCTATTTTTGTTTCATCTGTTTTATCTTTTGATAAATTCGAAACTTTTACTTTTTAGTTATATGTGAAATAAAGCTTCTCACTTTATTTCTGACTTTGCCTTTTCTTAATTTTAATTTACAATTTCTTTTAATTTTGGAAACTTTTTACCAGTCGCAGCTGCTTCTTTATTTGCTTCCTCCTGCTCAGTGTTATTTTGCCATTTTCATAGTGATTCTAAGTTATCATAACGCTTCTCGCTTCAACTGCATTTTCTTACCATTTTCTTTGCTTCTCTGTTCGGTTCTTCCCGTGATAATAGAAATCTCTTTATCACTTTCTTTCATTTCTTTGATTGACTTAGATAGAATAGTTATAATTCCATGACTTATCATGATGCTTCTCGCTTCAGTTGGATTTTCCTTTCACTCCTGCTTCTCCCTTAGCTGCTGAACTTCCCTATCTCAGCATCTTTTTTTTACTGACTGAGATATTGTCACAGCGCTTCTCGCTTCACCTGCATTGTCTTCTCTGTCTCTGTGTAGGATTGTAAAATGCATTCATTGACAGTGTCGATTGCTTCAATATATATTCTTTAGCTCTTCAGCCAAGACCTGTCGAGTTGCGAGCCCATTACTCAAAAATGTCAAAGCGAAGTGGAAAGTGTCTGGGGAAACGTTGACGCACTTGGCACAGCAATTATATTAACCTGCCCATGAAACGTGGGCTCGTTTAAGGCAGTCCATCAAAGGGGCCAACAGCTTCAATGCCAATGTATTAAGATCTATATAGTATCTGTATGTAGGAGCTGATTTATGTAACCATCGGCCACAATAAATCCTCAATAATTTATAGAGTTGGGCGACCGCAACGTTGACCCGAACGAAAAGCAAAATTTTGTACAAATATTTGTCTCAATCAAGCGAAAAACCATGGCTAAAGTGTGGGAACAATTTGCGCCATGCCACGCCCCCTTCTCGCCACCAACTCCTTTCATAACTCAAAGTGACAAGAACCGGACAACAGGGCAGTCAATTTATATTAAGAGACTTGCTGCATAGCACTCGCCAGCAGCAGTCGACATGGCAATCGGAATGGAGCAAAGCGCTAAAAAGGGAATTCAATAAAACATTCACTGAATGGGAGGAAGGGAGGGAGCCAGAGAGGGAGAGGGAGAGGGAGAGAGGAAGGGAAAGTGGTGCTGAGCTTACGCTATTCCCCAGATGCCAACACTTGAGCAGAAAGAAAAGAGAGAGAGAGAGAGAGAGAGAGAGAGAGAGAAGCGAAAGTCAAAGAGAGAGAGAGAGAGCGAGAACCAAGTTGAAGCCATTGAGAGCGATAGGGTTTAAGCAATTGAAGATTTGCGCAGCTAAGTTAGAATAATTTCTTTCAACTTGATGGGATTGTGTGCGGTGTCTATACAAATACTCCAAATATTTTCAAAAGCAAGTTGGCCCACTCTGCCGCTAAGGCCAAACGTAGAGCAAAAAAAAAAAAAAAAAAATGAAGGAAAAAAAATGTTACTCGCATGCAGCGCATAATAAGAAAATTCCTGTACGCCTTGGCATGCCAAATGCTCATCATCCAGCCAAGCTCTAGTCCATGAGTCGACCGTCTCATACACACACGCTCTCTCTCTCTCTCTCTCTCTCTCTCACACTTTCTATCTATCTCCCATACAGTGTCTGCCCCACTCATTCACTTTCTCGAAATGGCAGAAACGCTCAACTATGCAGCCAACAACTCTGCATCACATTCACGTACTACATTGAGGCTAACCGCCAACACTACAAACAACGCGGAATGTCATATACTCATACTCATGCACATGGACATAGATACGCACACACACACACACACACGCTTACATTCACCTCAAAGCTAAGCGTCAAAAGCTGACTTTCAAGTTCAACGTCAAAAAGAAAGAGCAGAAAGTTTTTCATGTTTTCATATAGGCAGGGTATAGGCATAGGCATAGGCTATATTGACTATAGAGTGGTCTTTTTTTTTTTGGGGGTTTTGCTAACCAGTGCTGGTTAGACATAGAGGGCTCTAGAGTACTCTAGAGTAGTCATGCAATTATATATATATAAGCAAAGTGAACTAAGTTGTTAGTTAAGATCTGCTAAAAAAGGGAAAATGCATGAAAGTATATTTCATATACACATACATATAAGATTTAATACAAGTGTATACATATAGATATAATAGATTCTACTGTATCTATATATACATTATTATATTGTATCTTATATCTATATATACTTAATATCTATATCTGCATCGCCTATCCTATGCTCTCTTTCTTCTTACATGCAACTAAATATTTTAGTTTTCTAATTAATTTTCTGACATTTTATTTCTAGCTAACATGTTCATTAATAATAAAGTTTTTCAATTAAAGTAAATTTATTTCATACATTTATTATATGTTTGGCAAGGTAACTGAAATGCGATGCCACAAAGTACAAAAAAAAAACTATTTCAACTAGGTTTGAATGCCTTCTGCAAGCACAGAGAATATGATGAGGTATATT
Source organism: Drosophila antonietae (assembly GCA_030914385.1). Lineage (NCBI taxonomy): Eukaryota > Metazoa > Arthropoda > Insecta > Diptera > Drosophilidae > Drosophila > Drosophila antonietae. Next base: position 7,584 of record JAUESO010000427.1, read on the forward strand.
TGCTTAGGTCAAGTTATGTAAGAGGGACAGAGAGAGAGAGAGAGAAATAGAGATAGATAGATAGCGATAGAGAGTGACAGTGAGAGAGAGAGAGAGTGAGAAGTAGAGATAGATAGATTGCGATAGAGAGAGAGAGGAGAAAGAGAGAGAGATAGATTTGAGTTCAGAATGACGAAGCAGTGATATTAAAGATCAAAATTTATAGTCTAGTCATTATAGCTCTACATATACATATATATATATTTCAGGGTTTGGCTATACGGATCGGTAGAGTAAACAAAAAATACATATATTAAATTATCGATAACTATGATAACCATGATCGTCATTTCCCGTCTAGGGTACTTCGGGTGCAATATCTTAGCTATAGCCTTAGGTCTATATATATAGGTATATAGTATATATATAAGTCTGGAGAAATATGGGGAATAACTGCTACGAACTAGAGTCTTATATGCATAGAGCTCTACCTGAGACTATAGATAGATAGAGTTAGGTATGCATATATCATGATCATAGACTATATCTAGAAATAGCAGCTTATCACATCTGGCCGGGTATTCCCTGGCTGAGCATACCCCACCAAAAAAACACTCACTTCCGTTACAGCATTATATGTATATATATAAATATTTTTTTTTTTTTGTTTATTGGTATTTCGAGGCGAGTTGAGCTGAGCTGAGGGCCAAGGAGCAGTCAAGCAAATGCAATAAACTCTGAACAAGTTTATTAAATTTACAGTTATGTGTGCAATGTATTGCTGTTGTTGTAAACGCTAAAATTGCCGACGGGATAAAAGCTGTTAAGTGTGAATGAAAATGCAATTGAAAAGTTAAGACAAAGCTATCGAGAATAAAGCAATTGAAAAGTGAGTCCAAAAAAAAAAAGAGGGAAAAACTAGAAGTAGAAGAAGAAGTAGGAAAATCTTGTAGGTGTCTAGCAAACGTTTTTCCCGATAGTTTTCTCAATTTTCGTACCGTGTTATATTTTTCTCTTTTTTGTCTTTTCGGTGTGCGACTTCAGCTGAAAAGTAGGCAACACACAAATCGAATTTCCAGAGAATTAAAACTTTTTTGCGCTGTGTCTTGAATGTGCAGAATGTTGGCTGAATGTGTGTGTGTGTATGAGGGTGTGTGAGGCTGTGCGAGTGTGTATGTCTGTCTCTCTCTCTGAGTTTTCTCTGAGATTAAACATCTGAATTGTTTAGATTTCATTTAAAAGATAGTCACATTCGCTTATTGGATTGTCAGTTGAGCAGTTTAGCTCAGCTCAGCTCCGCTCAAAAGTAGGCTACAAAACGAGCCGACTAACTCAATAATAAATGAATACAAATGCTAGAGCCTGTATGAATATGTATATGAATGTGTGTGTGTGTGTGTATATATGTATGTATTTGCCCCAGATCTAGTCTTTAGTTTAGCTTTTATCTAAACAAAATAAAGGAGCAACAGACAGACAGACAAATGAACAGGCAGACGAATGGACATTGCATACAACTAATATACTCATTTCACGTGCGTGAATGAGAATACAAATTGTGATATATTAGCATCAATAATATGCAAAATATTGCAAAATTAATGGAGAACGTTAAGGGTGCACTACCCTGCTGAAATGCGTTGCATGCAAGAGCTCAGCTCTGGCTATAAATTTCTGCATATTATGTATATTAAATCTACCACTTCCTCTCTCCTCCTCTCTCTCTCTCACAAATTGATACATTATCCCAGCTACTGATTGGGTTTGTTATGCATTGCAAAATCCGACAACATTCCAGTTGAGCTGGCTCCAATAATTATGTAGATTCAGTTAATATGTTTGGCATTTGCATAATATATACATACATAGCTCGAATGTATATGGTGAGCCAATGCAATCATATGTGATAACAAATTGCGTATATTTTTCAGTTATTCGAAAGTTAAGCGAATAATAAATTGAACACATCAAGAGAAGGGCTCAAGGATGTGGGTAAAAGGAAGCTGAACAATGAGCGCAATTTGTTGTCAATAAGCGTTTTGCTATTTCCACTTGAGTGAGACGACAATGCCACTGCGAAGTTGTGGATGAAGAAGAAGAAGAAGAAGAAGAAGAAGCATTTACCAAATGGAAATTCAGTATGTGAAGAACACAATTCACTCTGCGCACATTTTCCCTTCACTTTTTTTTCTGCCACTTTTTGCTAAGGGTTTTTTTTTTGCGGTTGTAAAACAAACAGAAACGAGTTGGCGCGGACACCGTTTGGCAAATGATATATTTGAGTGTATGTGTGTGTGTGTGTGTGTGTGTGTGTGAGACATATGTAGGATAACAAATCAATTTTAGTGCCAGACATTGCACACAGCAAAGGCAAAATACTCACTGGAGTTACACCTCAGCGCTGGACTCTTGGCTCTTTTGGGCGCCCAAATTACTTCCGCTGTGCCAGACTCTAGAGATGGCCAACTCTTTGGAATTGACAGCTTACAAAATTGTTGAGGATTTTGTAATTTATATATTATAGTTAGCTGAAGCTGTCAGAGTTGGATTTGCAAATCATTTTGGGAATTGAAATACTTGGATAGAAAATCGTTTGAAGTTTCTCATTGAAGAAGATTTTCGGATTAGGAACTTTAGAATCTCTGGACTCCCTAGACTCTTTAGTTCTTGGGCTAAGCTAAAGAACTGAAGTTCGGGTAGATTGCTAGATCAATTTTAATTGATGTCAAAGAGCTTGACTTGCAGATCTGAGATCTAAGCTAGGCCAGAGATCTAGATATATTCTTGACGAGCATGAGGCGAGTTTTATGCTAAGATTTATCAATTCAATTCCAGAGTTCTGGAATATATATTATACCAATACTTTATGCATGCTAGAGTGACTCGGTTTTTAGACTAAGAGGCAATGGGAGATTGAGAGAGAGAGAGACAATGAGAGATTGAGCGTTAGGTAAGCGAGCTGATTTTCAGTTTTCCAGTCGGTGTCTGAGCTTAAGCTGATTCTTAATCTAGAAGAAGGTCGTAGCTGGCTTAGAAAGATAAAGATAAATATGGTATAAGTGGATACTATAAGTGGATTCTCTGTCTGGAATTCTATTCTCAACTCTAGAGCTCTCTAGGAAGGAAGGAAAAGAGATAGCTCATGACCTAACTATCAACGTTTTCTTAACTAGAGATCTAAAGCCTTTGAGTTGAAATTTTATATAGAAAAAAAAAGAATATGTTTTGTTGTATTGTACCTGGATATATACAAGTTGTACTTCAGCAAACTTATTGACTTCTTGCATGCAGTCAACCAAATTCACTTAGTTAAAGTTATAGACAAATTGTTACCCAGTCATAAGCGATAGAGCTGTCGCGCTCCTGAAACCACAGCGAAGCAAGAAGAAAACAAAGTTAAAATGAAAACGAAACACGTCAACACAAACAACAGCAAAAAATCAGAAAAATACCAATGGGCAGTAGCTGCAGCAACAGCTCCATTCATAGCTTCGCCTGCGCTGCTCAGCTTTCAGCTGTTCGCTCTGGGCACTCGATTTTTCGTTTATCTCAATAAATTCACTAGCGAAACGCAGCGAATCGCTGTCACTTTTGATTGTAATCGAGTGTTTGCAGCGTCGCTTTTTGCCACTCCATGTGGCAGGCAGCGGCAGCCGCCGAGTCAACTTCAGCTTCAGCTTCAGCCTTAGCTCCATGCACCACGCAATGCTGGTCCATGCCCGCTGTCAAACAGTTTGATATACTTTGCAAACTACGTTTATACGATATCCAAGCCCCACTCTCGCTCTCTCTCTCTCCCTCTCTCTCTCTCTCCCTTTGCATGTGTGCGCTTCCCAATTGGATTTGACATTTTATTGGGTTTTCTTTCTCGTTACTGCCGCTCCACTGCGTCGCTGGCCAGTCCGGTTTGGTTGAGATGCTGTTGTCGTTGTAATTGATGTTCGGTTGCCTGGCCAAGAGTCCTTTGGTAACATAAATCTAATGACCTGAGCTACGCATACAGCTGCACCGGACTCGACTGCGGTTCGAAGTCGAGAGGATAACATTCAGCCTGACAGATTGAATTCCTTTGCCATTCTTCCTTTCCGACTTCTCGCCTAGCCTAGCCTTGGATAGCCTTACCATGGCTTGGCTTGGCTTTCCGTTTATTTTTTTCCTTCTTCTTTTTTTTTTTTTTTTTTTTTTTGGTAATTAGTGCAGAGGCAACTTGATTATCTTGGCTTGTACAACAAATTCGCCCCATTCGGACCCACTTCTGGACAGGGCCAGCACGTAATTGTGCTCGTATTGCAATCATTCATTTTGAGCTTGTTATAAAATAGCAAAAAGCAAAAGGCCATAGTCAAATAACAGACAACTGAGCGAGCAGACAGGGAAGGCATGCCTCAAGAATGTTTCCCTTTTTTGTCCACTTTGAAACTAAATAAACTAAGCAGATGTAGCTGAGACTATCATTAGCTATTTATGTGCTGCAATTTGTGAATTTCTAGTTGGAAAAAGACTGAATGAGAAACAAAATTGTTTGAGTATTATTAAGTTTGAGTATTATCAAGAGCTCAAATGACTTAATAGGTACACAAGAGCTTTAGTTCGTTGGCTATAGCTAAATATATAGGAATACCTGAAGAAGCTATAAGCTGTTCTTTAAAGCCAACGTTAGAAAATGGGAAATAAGCTATTATGTTATGTTATGTTATGTTATGTTATGTTATGTTATGTTATGTTATATTATGTTATGCTATGTTATGTTATGTTATGTTATGCTATGTTATGTTATGTTATGTTATGTTATGTTATGTTATGTTATGTTATGTTATGTTATATTATGTTATGCTATGTTATGTTATGTTATGTTATGCTATGTTATGTTATGTTATGTTATGTTATGCTATGTTATGTTATGTTATGTTATGTTATGCTATGTTATGTTATGCTTATCTTATTCCGCTTACCTACCACAGAGTCTTAGAGTCTTAGTTCCTGAGATTCAAGACAAACGTTCAGTCTTCTAAATCTTGTCCACTCTCTTTATTACATTTACAGGTCTCTCGGACACAAAGCTACATGAAATCTATTTGGATGACAAGGAAATCAAGCTGAGCTGGATGGTTGACTGGTATAAGCAGGAGGTGCTTTTCCATTTGCAGAATGCCTTCAATGAGCAGCATCGTTGGTTCTATTTGGGCTTTTCGAAACGAGGCAGTTTGGCTGATGCTGACATCTGTTTCTTTGAGAATCAGAATGGCTTCTTCAATGTGGTCACCGATACCTACACCAGTCCCGATGGGCATTGGGTGCGCAAGGATTATCAGCAGGACTGTGAGGTCTTTAAAATGGATGAATTTACATTGGCCTTCAAGCGCAAGTTCGATACCTGCGATCCGCTCGATCTGCGATTGCATGTAGGTGGAAAGAAAATATATAATTTTATATAGCTTTTTGGTATATGTATATACCCATATCATTTGCTTTGCAGGAGGGCACAACGTATGTGGTCTGGGCACGTGGCGAGTCTGAGCTCGCTCTGGAGGATCATCAGTTCGCGTTGCCCAATGTGACGGCTCCACACGAGGCGGGCCTTAAGATGTTGCAGCTACTGCGCGCCGACAAGATTCTCATTCCCGAAACGTAAGTATAGCTAGGCTGCTCTCTTGGCTCTCATGCTCTCAACTATTCCTTAGCGATTTGGAACACATTGAAATAACGCTGGAGCAAACACCAGTGCCCAAGCGAGAGACCACCTACTGGTGTCATGTGCAGCGTCTGGATGAGTTTGTCCAGAGTCGCATGCATATTGTGCAGTTCGAGCCGATCATCAAGACGCCCGGCATTGTCCATCACATGGAGCTCTTTCATTGCGAGACAGACGAACATGCCGACATTCCACTGTACAACGGCGACTGTGAAGAACTGCCTCCGGCAGCCAAGGTCTGCTCCAAGGTAATGGCCTTGTGGGCCATGGGCGCCAGCTCCTTTACATATCCTCCAGAAGCTGGCCTGCCGGTTGGTGGGCCTGGCTTCAATCCCTTTGTACGGCTCGAGGTGCACTACAATAATCCAGAGCTACTAGAGGGTGAGTACAGTGCCCGCGGGGCTTTAATACAATATACAATACAGATGCAGCTAAGGATCAGAGTAGAGTACAGAAATCCTCTGTCAAGATCTATTGAGAAATACAAAAGAAAGTCAATAAGGGGAATATAGAGAGAAAGTCAATAAAGGATATACGAGTTGAGATTTAATGAAGCAACAGCAGCTCTATGCATTGCTTAGGGTATATTCTAGTCAGGCATAGTCTCATAAATAACTTTGTTTATTTACCAACACTGTTTTGATCACACTGACAATGGCAATTTACCAGGCGTAATTCGATTTAGATGATTGTTGAGCTGCTGTTGGTTTTGTGTGACGCGTTGCTCAAGTTTTCTTTCTTCTCCTTTTTTTTCTTAAGCGTACACAAACACAGATATATACACATATGTGTTATATACATATGTATGCTTGCTATATAGACATACATTTGGGGCTATGCATGGGGTTGATTTCATTAAAACTTTTGTATAAATAACAAGAAGAGGGAGTGAGTGTGACTGCTGCAAGCAGCTGAAGCAAAATGTCATTATTGCTGCTTGAAGTGTCCTTGTGTCCCCTCATATATCCTTACACATCCTTGTCGATGGCCTCATCTAGCGCAATGCATGGCCACACACCATACTCACTGAACCACTCAGCCCAATGTCTTACTCACTCACGGTGTGTGCGTCTCCCTCACTCTCCCTCACTCTCTCTCTCTTTTCTCTCTCTCTATCAGTGGGTGTGTGTGTGTTTGTCTCTGTCAGCTAGAGATGGGTCGAATTTCAAACAACACAAAACATTGTACAAAATATACATGCTTTATTATTTTGAAAAAAAAAAGAAAAGAAAGAAGAAAAAAGTGTCAACAGCGTAAAATTGTTTCGTTTCTCGTCTATGGAGTTGGTGCTGATGTTTTCTAAGCTTCATTTTAGTATTCCATAATATTTGTTTTTAAGTCTTAATTTTTTTGTTATAGCAGTAAATTATAGGAAATCTAAAAATATATTCATTTATTAAAAATGTACTAAAAATTTGATTTATTTTTTATTATTTCATATTATTTTTTATATTTATTAATTTATTATTTCAACTTCATACAACTTGATTCAAATAAAATTTCGATTATTCTGCTCTGAAGCGTAAGCCACGTATTATTTGTATTTTTTTCTGTGTATCACGTGAGCAGGAGCTGTTAAGCTGTCGTGTATTTAAGTTTGTCTGCAAGGATTTGGATAGAGTCGTGTGTGCATCCTTAACGGAGATGTTTTGTTCGCCATTGGCAGCGCCACCGCAATTTCTGTGCACTTGCATTAATATTAATCATACGCCCTGCAGGTCTGATGGATGGCTCGGGATTTCGCATTAAATTATCGAAGGCATTGCGGCAATACGATGCCGCCGTCATGGAACTGGGTCTCGAGTATACCGACAAAATGGCCATACCGCCTGGACAGAGGGCCTTTCCACTGAGTGGCTACTGTGTGGCGGACTGTACACGGGCGGCGTTGCCAAAGACGGGCATCATTATCTTTGGATCGCAGCTGCATACGCATTTGCGCGGTGTTCGCATCCTGACCAGACATTTCCGCGGCGAGCAGGAGTTGCGGGAGGTAAATCGCGATGATTACTATTCGCATCATTTCCAGGAGATGCGCACGCTGCACTACAAGCCGCGCGTACTGCCGGTAAGCATTAAACTCTTGCTCTCTCACTCTATATGCAGAGAGTAATCTACTCTCTCTCTCTCTCTCTCTTTCTCTTTCTCTGTCTCACTTTCTTTACAGGGCGATGCATTGGTCACCACCTGCTATTATAATACACTTGCCGATGCGAATGCCACGCTCGGCGGCTTCTCCATTAGCGATGAGATGTGCGTCAACTATATACACTACTATCCGGCCACCAAGCTGGAAGTGTGCAAGAGTTCCGTTTCGGAGGAGACACTCGAGGATTATTTTATCTATATGAAGCGGTAAGCGGATGAAAGGCGGGCCATGCTTAATGTTTCAATTAAGACGTAGAGTGAGTAAAGCAGCGGAGTTAACAGCGGTAAGGGGTTAGGTGAGGGGAGCGAGTTGAGATACCAGCGGGAAAGCAACCTAATGGCATCTTCTCTATTGCTCTCTCACTCTCCCTCTCTCTTAGTGTCTCCTTGTCTCTTTCTTTTCCTCTCGCTTTGTCTGTTCGTTCTTCCATCAAAGGCAAAAGTTTGGCATTCCGGCATTTGTTGCGGCTCAGGCTTGCGGCTGCCGCGCTTTAAGCGTATTCATAACGGAAATGTCTTCAGCTTCCTGTGCGTACGTCCCTGCGTCCGTCCGTCCGTCCGTCCGTCCGCCTGTCCGTTCACCCGCTTGCCAAGGTGCACGCTAATTGCCTTGCGTTAATGGGCCCAGGCCTAAACTGGCAAAGTCCTTGAAGCCGCGTCGCATTGTTAGTTGGCTGTTTGTGTGAAGCGTCGGCGTCAAAAGAAAAGTTAAAACTCTTCTTCGCTTTATTTTTGAACATTAGATTAGAGACTTGTGAGACTTGCGAAACTTGCGAGACTCTTTTCAACAGCAGCCGAAAAATTGGGTTCAAGCCCTGCATAGCACACAAAGGGGCGGCTGATTGAATGAGTGGAATGGGGAGCAAACTTATGAACAATTTCGTAGCACATAAAAAAAAAAGGTAAAATCCGTAGGTGTCCGTAAGCTGTGTAGGCTTAAATGGGCTGCCTGTATAACAGCGAAACAAAAGCATTGCCATAGATATCTTCTATAGCCACCTCTAAGCCTCTGACAATCACTTGTCGTCTTCCCGTGAAATGCATTTACAACATTTTTGATACCCCAAAAAATAATAATGCGAAATGGCGACAAGTTTAGAATCAGCTGAAATTGGAAAATGTATAAGCTCAAAGTGTTTCATTTCCATTTCGTTTCACTGTGTTTCATGCGCCTGAAGCAGCAGACTTTTTTAAAAAAGTTCTTATATGGAATTCAAATAGCTTTGCCTCATTGCAGGCCGCTTGTGTTGTGTTTGTTCCTTTCCATTGTTCCAGTTTATAATCAAGTCTAATTAAATTTTAAGTAGTTGATCTTTCTTTTGCTTTTGTTAAATATTTGACAATTTATATTTTTGTTTACCAAAATTCGTTTCATATATGGAAATGAACTTTGTTTTCTTTTTGAGTGTTCCATTCCACCATTTCATAAGCTCTGCAGTTGCAACATTTAGCTAAGTCAGCCTCTGTTTATACTCAGCTGTTCCATTCCAGTGTTTTAACATATTTTTGGACATTATTGGCTTTTGATATTAGCAAACTCTAACTATATAAATTGAGACTTTACAAACAGACTTAACAAACATCTTGTTTATATACTGAGATGAGCTTTTGGGATAAACAAAGGTTCCATTTCCATTTCGTTCCAATTGCTTTACTTTAATGGAACTTACTGGAAACTTTGCTTTCGAACTTTTTCTATCTATATATGATAAAGTATTTTTTATCTACATCATCTCTGACTGACATTTTGCAATACTGTCTCACGGCATGAGACCCAAATGAAATCAAAGAATTTTCTCATTGAAATCGCACACAGACAATGCTGGGACAAATTAAAATTCCTCTCTCTCTCTCTCTCTCTCCCGCCCTCTCTCTCTCTTTCTCTCTCTCTCCATTTAGAAAGGAGCATCAGCATGGCATTCACTTGAACGGAGCACGTTCGGCAAATTATCGGACTATCGAATGGACCCAGCCACATGTTGACCAATTATATACAATGTACATACAGGAGCCGCTCAGCATGCAGTGCAACCGATCCGATGGCCAGCGCTTTGAGGGGCACAACTGGGAGGGCGTGGCACCGACGCCAGTCCAAATCAAAATACCCATCCATCGCAAGCTGTGCCCCAACTACAATCCGCTCTGGCTAAAGCCATTGGAGAAGGGTGAATGCGATTTGCTGGGCGAGTGCATCTACTAGGCAATGAGCAAGGCAAACGGATACGGAATTCCAATTACGTATTTCGACGATGCGTGGGGGCGGGGACGGGGGCGGGACAAGTGAACACACAAACACACACACACTCACAAGCACACACACACACAAGCACACACGCACACATATGGAGACTACTTGAGTCGCGGCATGCGATTACAAATGGCATGCTTTTGGCAGCAGGTTTGTTAGGACCTCTCTAAATGTTTTGTTTTTCTTTATTTATTTATTATTTTTTTGTTCAAGTTTATATAGAGTAGTATATGATGATTGTCATCAAGAATAGCAACATGAACGCTTATTGTCAATTGAAATGGCAAAGACAAGCGGTAAGCGGGCAGAGGGAGGGCGGGCAGGAGGGGCAATCGTCGGGTGTTTGGCAACAAAAAGAAAAAAACTTTCTTTAAATAACTAATGAATTGTTGGCCTTTGAAATTTGCCGACTGGCTGCTGGCCCCGGCTTAAAGCGGCAAATGACACAAAAGGAGAAATGTAAAAGAAATGTGGCCAAACACAAAACAAAAAAAGGGAAGAGAAACAAAACAAAAATATAAACGAAATGCCGTAAGGAAAATAAATGGAGAAGCTGCCGTCGCTGCTGCTACAAAGGCAAGCGACAGCGCGCCCGGGGCCACGGACTGAAACAGTTTTCAATGCAAGCTAACGGCCCTGTTTATACAATATAAATGAGTCAACTTTTGAGCCTGTCGAAACGCGTGTAAGTTAAAAAGGTTGCCCCAAACCACCTAAAGCCGCCTGTCCACCAGCCCAGACCAATTCCACGTAGCCCACGTATAACCCAGCTCTAATTACCCGACATCAAGTCAAGTGTCTGGCGATTGCCAACCCGTTCGCCTCTTTGCCATTTCGATTGATATTTTTTTGGATAGCCAACAGCCAGGCATGTGTCCAAAGCAATTGTCACCGATTATCGATAGTTCTATAGTTTATCGATAATCGATTCAAGTATATGGAGTATATCAAAGTTTCATTGAAGTTTGAGCTGGAGACGAAATGAGTAAGATTGAGAATGAGCAGATGGAGAAGTAGAGAGGAATATGCATATGAATGAGTAGAAGATGAAATGAGTATACGTTCAGCTGTGTATAAGTAGAAATGAATATATATGAATCAGCTCAGTATATTTCAAAGTGAGTATAAGCTCAGCTGCGTATAAGTAGAAATGAGCATAAGGCCATTTGAATATTTGTAGAAGTGAGTATAACATCAGTTGGATGGTTAAAATGAGCAGAAGACCAGCTGAGCATGAGCCGAATATAAGACCAGCTGAGTATAAATAGAAGCTGTAGCTGAGTAGATGTGGGTATAAGATCCGCATAGTATAAGAAGAAAGAAGTATAAGACCATCTGAATATTAGTAAAAGTGAGTTGAGCTGAGTATAAGATCAGTTGGATAGTAAAAAAGAGTAAAAATTAGTACAAGAGCAGCTGAGTTTAAGCCGAAGCTAATATAAGACCAGTTTAGTATAAGTAGAAGTGAGTATAAGATCACCTGAGTGAGGTGTGCAGATCAGTTGGATATTAATATATAATATATGACCAGCTGCGTATAAGTTGAAGTGAGTAAATGACCAGCTGTATACGAGTAGATATGAGTATAAGATCAGCAGAGTACAAGAAGAAAGGAATATAAGACCGGCAAGATATGAATAGAAGAGTTACACAGATCAGATAGATTTTAGACAACTGAAGAACTGCTAAAAAGTGTGCACAAGATCAGCTGAGTATTAGCAGTAACGAGTATGAGATCAACTGTATATTTGTATAAGATAAGCAAGATATGAGCAGAAGGGCGTATAAGATCAATTGAGCAACCAGATGAGAATGTGTAGATGTGAGTGTAAATTCTGCAGAGTAGGAATAAAATTCAGTAAAAGATCAACTGAGCATAAATGGAAGAAGTATGGGTATGAATGAATATAAGATGAGTATTAGAGAAGAGTATAAGTGTACGACTATAATTACAGCTGGGCAAATGTGTTCATGGATGAGTATAAGTACTATTGAAATCAAGTAAAATACACAGAGTTTGAGCTCAAGAAAACTTTGAATTGATATACTTCAAGAGAAAATACTATCAATAATTTTAAATCTTAATTTACAGTGAGATGTTTGACAACTTTAAAGTAGTTGTTGTTGCTGTTCTTGATGATCACTTTTTTTTTTTTTTTTTTTTTTTGAATAAGTCAAAATGAAATTAACCAAAGATGATAAAGATACAAATTTGATGTACACAAAATACATATGCAAAAAAAAAAGAAGCATTGAATGGATATGTTTAAGTGTAGCTACATACATACATATATATTTAAGATGTGATAATTGTTCTACATCTACGGCTAAACAAACAAAAAAAGATGAGGAAGAAAAACCTATATATGTACTAGATGAAATTTATATATAAAAAACAATGAAACAAAGAAAACTAACCAAAAAAAAAAAAAAAAAAAAACTACAAAAAATCCTTAAAAAAAACCCAAAAAAAATAAATATATTTATACATATATATTATGTATGAAATTGAATGTATACAAGAAGTATCTAATAAAAAATGACCACCATACCAGAACAAAATGTTTGTTTCATTTGATGGATAGTTAAGATTTCTCTTCTTTGAAGGGATTTAAAGATATATATAGAATTTATTAAAGTTTTTTTTTTTCAAATTTTGTTTTTCAATTTATCTTATCTAGTATGATTAGAGATTATAGATCACTAAATGCTACCAAAACTAATGGAGAGAGAGAGAGAAACATATATATATATATATATAATGAAATATTTCAACAATTTTCGCTCTCTTTGTATCTGATGAAATTGCAATTAAGTGAAATTAATGTTGAAAACTTTGAAACGTTTGTTGCAACTTTTTTATTGGATGATATATATGTTGCTGGTCGCCTTTTGGTCTGGTTTGCTTTGTTCCATTCCATTTCGTTCCATGCCATGCATATTTTAGCCGTCGATGCAACATTTTAATTGATTTTCAGTTTTGTGCGACGAAAAGGAACGCCCGTTTGCCGTTATGAAAGTATTAAAAACGGTTGCAATCCAATTAAAAGTTTTTTTTAAACGAAATCATGCAACAACAAAAAAAAAAAAAAACCCCAGACACACACACAGAAATATTTTAATATTCATTGGCGCACATAAAGCTGCAAGAAGAAGAAAAAAACTAAAAAAATCGTTAAAACGTTGCAATATATTATGTTTTTTTTTTTTTAATACTCTTAAAGTCATCATAATTGAATAATTGGCATTACCATGAATAGGGTTGGGTTGATAAGCATCGAGAAAAAAAAGTTAGAGAAATATCAATTTATATTAATTTTTATTAAATTATAGAAATGTTTATCAGATTATGCTGAGCTATATAGAAATGCATCTAGTACCAGACTTATGCATGCATATCACATAACTATAGGATATAGCTTGATGGATATAATCTGCTCGATCATAGATATGATATCTATGAATTCTTATTTATGTTTATCTTTCAGCCTTAGATCTGACAATTCGTAGCTTTCAATCGATTTTTTTATCAGTCTATATACTGGTCAATATCCTTATAAATCTAGTTATCATTTAATTCTTCTATCAATCAATCTCATCAACAAATCCTTTCATCCATCTATCAATCATTCATTTTCTCTAATACTCGAACAGTCAACTTATCTAATAATCTATCTTTCCCTGAGTCCATCAATCTATAAATATCCATCTATAAGTCAATCAATATATAAA
>JAUESO010000428.1:0-42839 GCA_030914385.1 Drosophila antonietae
GACCACGGACACGGAGATGGCTACAAGGGTGGTCACCATGAGCGTCGAGTGAATCGCTCCAGATCCAGCTCGAGCTCCAGTTCCAGCTCGAGCTCCAGCTCCAGCTCCAGCTCCAGCTCCAGCTCCAGCTCTAGTTCCAGCTCCAATTCCAGTTCAAGCTCTAGCTCAAGCTCCGCAAGTGAGAAGAAGCTGAATCGCCGCAAGGGACGCGGACGTGCACGCGCTCCTCATCATGGTCTTCGTTACAGACCCGATTATCTACCAGGTTTTGACCTCGAACTTGGCCAAGAAGCTTCACTTTTCGACAACTTTGATAGCTTCGTCGCGCCGTCCACTAAGAAATCCAAGAAGCACGGCAAACATGGCAAGGACAAGGGCAAGGACAAGGGCAAGGGCAAGGGCAAAGGCAAGGACAAGGGAAAAGACAAATGCAAAGAGAAGAGCAAGAACAAGGGAAAGGACAAGGGCAAGGACAAGGGTAAGAACAAGAGCAAGGATAAGCAATAAATTGATTGGCCTGATGCACTGCCTCTAACTCCATGGATTACGAACAATATCTACCGAAATGCTGCCGCACAACGACTTTTTATTTTCGAACACTTCGCATATATCAACAATATTCCTTCAATGAAAAATTAAAAAAAAAAAAAAATTAATTGTATAAAAAAAAAAAAAAAAAATCCGAAACAGATAAAGTATTAAAAAAAAAACATATTTATCTATATATATATATATATATGTATGCATATATGCACTTTTTTTTCTTGTATTGTATTTCAATGTTTATAAAAATAAATATATTAAATAAAATAAACCAAAGCAAATAATTCTGTTTCATTTCGGGCATGGGACTACATTAGTGGGCTTAAATAAAATATATGTACAAATGTATTTATCAATTTGTATATTCTCACAGCAATTCATAAATCAATTTGCACTTTTGTCAAGCCCCCGGCTCAACAAACAATTATTTATCTAAAATAGTTTTTCGCTTATAAAGCCAAAAAAAAAAAAAAAATAAAAAAAAAAAAAACATTTAAACACGCAATTTGTATTCCGCACCAAAAGCAATACAAATGTTGACCTTTTTTTTATACCCTGAACCCATTGAAAATGGGAATTCAGGGTATAATGGTTTTGTCGCAGACCCTATAAAGTATATATATTCTTGATCAGCATAAAAAAATAAGTTGATTGAGCCCTGTCCGTCTGTCCGTCCGTCCGTCCGTCCGTCCGTCCGTATGAACGTCGAGATTTCGGAAACTACAAAAGCTAGAGAGCTGAAATTTCACATGAACACTCGTATGTTACCTACGCAATACGAGTTTATTTTGTTTTTTTCGATAACTCGTCCCATTTCCAAATTATCGATAAAAAATCGAAAATTCGTTTACATTTTTAGGTTTTTTGGGTATAACTTCTACACCGTTTTAGCTAGAGACTTCAACTTTATATATTTAGATAGATATTATGGATACGCAGATTTTGTTGTTTTCAGATTTCGCCCCCAATTTGGAAAAAACACATTTCAAATACTAGAGATTTGCAATTTGGCACATAGGTAGATTTATATACTCTTGATCTACTCTCTGAATTTCATGAAGATCGTTCATTTGGAAATGGAGTTATTAGCATCCAAAGTTCAGCCCAACCCACCCCAAGCCACTGCAGCAACTGCGCAGTTAGCAGAGCGCGCGCCTCTAAGTGCTTAAAGAAGAAGAGTATCACTTTTTTGCAGGGTTCAGGGGATTTCGTAGTCGAGCAGTCTCGACTAGAGCCTTCTTACTTGTTTAATTAATAAAATTTGATTTTGATACTCAAAAATATAAATGCGAAAATGATTTAGAGTTGAGCAATTTAAGGCAAATGCCTTAAAGCTGCGAAAATTGCTGAAATCCAAGAGTTGGGTTGGGGTTTAAGGTAAAACTTTTTGATAAATTATAAAAACATTTTCAATTTTTTGTGAAACTACCTCAGGGAAATAATAATTTTATGTGCAATAAGTATATGATTACAGTCAAATACTTTTCAATTTCGATTTTGTATTTTTATTATTATTGTTATTATTTTTTTTTTTTTTTTGCCTATGATTTCAGTAATTTGTTGAATTGCTATTAGCTTAATTATATATGTATATATATATTTTTGCATTTTACAATTTTTTTTTAAATAAATGAAAGTTAATAAATCATAAGCTTACAAAACGTTTTCGTATTGAAATAATTTATATATATATATATATATATATATATATATATATATATATATATCGTATCGGTGTGACATTATAAACGTTCTGTTAGTTTTTATGTTGTGATTGACAGTTTCAGTAGTATTAAAGAGAAACTGACAACTAGCACTAATCGGAGTGAGTTAGCATTCTAGTGACAATTAAAGAATGTATTGTCATTGTGAGAGAGATAATTATAGCTGTTGCTGAACGTGGTCTCGGATGTCGCAGAGTGAGAGTGAGAGGGCTATGTCCATCACACAGAGTTGCTATGATATTGATGAACGAGAATATGCAACCAAGATGCAGTTTGACAAGAGAGCCGAAAAAGGGCACTTAAACAGAGACGATTGAGTAAGAAAGACGTTTTGGTAATAGAAGTCGGCGACACCGAGAATTGCTTGTCAAGCTAACATATAATGGAAGGCGAGAATAAGAATTCTAACGCTACGACATATATATATATATATATATATATATATATATATATATATATATATATATATATATTCAAATAAATACAATCCCTGAAAGCATTTTTGATGTTAACAGAGCATAAATGAGTCTTTTATGAGTCACGTACTGATCGAAAATAGTCATATATGCGCTCATTTTCTGATCATAAATGACTCCCACGTCGGGAGAAATTGGTAACCTAGCCGCGACTCTTCCTGATGAGTCGCTTATGACTCGTCTTTTTAATCATTTATGACTCTTTTTCGAGTCATAATTTAATCATATGTTTTTTGTATTCTCAACCAATCATATTTTGAGCATATAGAAGTGTCATTTATGAGGACTAAAGCATCTTTATAGATCTCAATTTCTGTCAAATATAAAAAGGCAAATTAAAATAAATTGTATAAATAACTTTGGAATTTCATCAACATATTGAAAGAATCTGAATGAAAACTAAAAGCTAATTACAAATACATTTGCAATTAAGCTAAAGTAAATCTGTAATCTGTAAATATAATTAAGAGTTAATTTGTATTGATGTTGGGCCGTTAAGTGTAAGACAAAACCCTTCGACATATTTGTTGAGTGTCTTGTTCAAATTGAATGACGACTAGCGTAATCAATGCAGAGAGAGTAATTAATACGACCCTTGTTAAAGCACACACATAATAATGGAAAATAAAACAAACTCAATTACGCATCGCTTTGCACAGTGAGTTGAGTGTTTGGGCAAATAGATAAGAGCGAAGGAAGCGAAGGGAAATTACCAACTAAAAATACTCGAACCATAACATCATAAGATAGTTGAATATATTTCTTTATCGATATGTGTGTGTATAAATTCTAAAATGACATTCATAATACATTCCCGTTAACACTCTGAGCAAACAATGTGAATGGGCTGTGGCTTTGCACTTTCTTATCGCCAGCGTGAAAGGGGCTTTTCCCAAACACCATGATGAATGGGGAAAAATACATTCGATAAGTCGATTGCAATCTCCCACTAGCTTTAGTTCCATGTTGTTGTCTATTTCTCAAATAAGGTGCATTGTTCAGATCAACCTAATGCTGGAGGGGCATAGGCCACACTTGAGTGTTCCCAGCGGGGGAAAACTGTTCCCAGCGGAGAAAAGTGTTCTCAAATGCTGCCTGGTCGACATGGTAAATCAGCTAACTGAGCAATGCTCTGAGTAGAAGTTGAAATTTAATAGAAAATATGATTTATTTATTAAGACTGTTATTCTCAATATTTTATTTTAATTTTTCTTTCTTAAATATTATATACTAAATTTATTATAAATGGAAAAAATTCTGTTTACATAAATAATTATTTATTAATTTTCTTTTATGTATTACTTTTGTATATTTTATATTTCATAATTTATTTAAAAAATAATTTAATTAATTAATTATAATTTATATTATTTTAACATTTTTTATATACATATATTTTTTAAAATTTATTAATTACTATTCGCATTTTTTATTTATTTTTTTTTTACCAGGTCTTATTTATATTATTATTAATATTTTTATGTTTTTTTAACCATTTTTTCAATATTGATTATTATTTTATTATCATTATAAATAATTAAAATTGTTTTTACTTTTTAAAATGTTTTTTTCCATATTTTATTTAGTCAGTTTATTTATTTTTTTTTTTGTATTCGTACTTTTAATATTTAATTTTTGTGTATTTTATTTCATTTTTAATTATTATTTATATTATTCTTAATTTCTTTTAATGTTCTTTGCATATTTTTTGCATTAAATTATTTATTATTAATTGTATATATATTTTTTTTCGTATATTTTATTTTATTTTATTTTTTTTTTTAATTACTCTACATTAATAATATTATGCACACACTCAATGTCTAACCAGCTCATGCCTGCTTGCTTGCTTGGGTACAGTTCTACCTCGGAGTAGCGTGCTTTGGCTTAACTAGAGTTAAGAGCGCGCGCTTAAGAGAGCAAATACTGGGAACAGTTTGGCAAGGCTGTGAACAGCTTTGCCCCTTTTTGGGAACAGTTTGTTGGCATTGCATGACCATAGTTATTTCAGCTGTGTGTGTTAGCTGTGCTTGGCCATTGGTTGTTGCCACAAGTAGAACTTAATAATGCAATGCCTACACACACACACACACACACACACGCACACACACGCACACACACACACCTACTCATTGACCTGTTCACAGCATGAAATGTAAATATAATTTAGTAATTCTCGAATTTCACATTTTAATTGCAGGTGATGCGCGCACGCAAAACTAAGCAACGCGACAGCGGACAGGCACAACATGCAGTGAGAGAGAGAGATAAAGAGTGAGACGGCTAAGGGTCAGGGGTTGATAAGGCGCTGCGGTCATAAGCTAAGCTGCGAGCATGACTTTTTTGTTTGTTTTTTTTTTTTTTTATCAATTTTTGTTCCCTTTTTTTTTGCTGTTATGCTTCATCAACAGGTGTGCGTGTGTGTGCGCGTCAGTAAATGAAAAAATTTCAAAGCGAAACTTAATTCAATTCTGTGACAATGTGACAGAAGCAGGAGCCCTTTTTTTGTTGTTGCTATTGTTGTTGTTGTTGTTGTTGTTGTTGCTGGGCGTTACGCGTTTCTCTCTCTCTCTGTCTTTTTAGTAGCATTTTTTTTTTTGTTTTTTTTTGCAATGGGGCTTCATTGTCAGCGGCAGCGACATCAACTGTGCTCGAAGCTGTATGAAAACTGCCAACCCGTGATTTATTTTAAGCGCACTTCTTCGTTTTATTTCCAATTTACTTAAAACAGAAAAAAGTATAAAAAATAAAATAAAAAATAAAAAATGACGCAACGTGGCAGGAAGTGGATTTTTGAGCGGAAATAATTTTGCCACATGTTGGCAAATAAACACAAGCCAAGCTGAGCCCAGCTCTATGGGCAACGGGCGGTGGCTCAAAGCCACCTCAGCTGCCTTTATCGTTAACAGCTTCAAATTCAATATAAAAGTGCAGACAATTCCTGCTCCATTTGAGCTTTATGTAAGTGCGTGTGTGTGTGTACAGTTTCTTCTTCTTTTTGTTTTATTAATTTTTGTGGCAGGCACAGCGAATGGCTGTGCGTGTGCGTAAAAAGTAATTTTGTGGCAAGCATAGCTAATGCATAAGCTGCCACACAGACTCATTCCTCCCCTCCCCCCACACCCCTCTCCCTCTCACTCTTTTGCAAGATAAAGTAAGTCATTGATGAGATGGGCCAGATAGTTATTGTCAAGTTGAGCGTGTTAGCATTTTGCTTTAATTAAAAGTTCTCCATGCAGCCAAAAAGTATGCAACACTTAATGAAAACCCCTTGCGCATAATCAAGCAGAGCAAAGTGTGCAATAGATAGCACAGCTAAGAATAACAAAACAAAAAGCATATAATTGAAACAACAACAGCAGTGAAGTCAAAAGATTCGTGCAAATGCAAATGGGGCTAACTGGGGCCAGCGAACAAATGAGCTGACGAGTGGCGAGTGGCGAGTGGCGAGTGGCGAGTGGCGAGTGGCTTTATAGGGTATGCTACGTGTGGTAAGTGGCAGTTGCAACAACAATGCAATGCCTGGCTGCTGCTGCCCCGACCTAGCAGAGCAGAGCAGAGGAGAGTCGAGCTCGTGACGCATTTGGTATGCAACACTTGTCCGGCAACCTTAACAGTGTCAGCCAGCGAAGGCAAACACAAAAACAAACCCATACACGACCAGCTCAGCAGCAGCAGCAACAACAGCAGCAACAACAACAACGACAACAGCTGACTTCATTTTGTGTGCGTGGCAACAAAAAGTGCAGCTGCCCGGGCAACGCTGCGTATGCGCAATGTGGGCGCAAACAATGCAAAAACTTGAAGCGGAACGCTGCGAACGTGCGAATGCAGCTGCTGTTACTGTTCTTTTTTTATTTATTTACTTTTTTGTTACCCCCCTTCTCACGCCTTTTTGCCGGGTGGGCGTGTCAGCGTCTACAACATAGGCGTGTTGCTGCCGCTTCGTGCCAAACATTTTCAATGCAGCCGTATTCAAGCAGCAAAGGCAGCGAAATTTTGCATTTCTTATTTTGCATCTCATTTTGTGAATGCCCTGTAAAAAGTTGCAAGTGGGTAGATCAGACTGATTAGAGATACTTATATTTGATATTTTATATTTTATATTTTATATTTTATATTTTATATTTTATATTTTATATTTTATATTTTATATTTTATATTTTATATTTTATATTTTATATTTTATATTTTATATTTTATATTTTATATTTTATATTTTATATTTATATTTTATATTTATATTGATATTTGATATTTGATATTTGATATTTGATATTTGATATTTGATATTTGATATTTGATATTGATATTTTATATTTTATATTTTATATTTTTTATTTTATATTTTATATTTTATATTTTATATTTATATTTATATTTTATTTGAATTTTCACCTCTATTAATTTACAGGGTGTTTTTTAGGCCGATCGGACGCTCTCCCACTTCTATAAATGAACTTTTGCTCTCCCATTGATATTTTTATGCAACATTTCAGCTCAGTTCTCGCTCTGAGCGACTGCATTTGCCCTTGCTGCATTTAAATTGGATTTGCAGGACCAATAATATTTAACTTAAATTGTCTCTGATGAATAATCGCTAATTAATTTGTATGCAGCGCGAATTGCGACCGCAGCGTGGGGCATTAACAACAGGCTTTATTAAAGCAAGACACTTTAATTTGGAAAAAAAAGTAAATCAATAAATAAACAATACGAATGCCATGAAACTTACTGCAATTGCAACTAAATTTTATTGAAAGCAAAATATTTTTTGACATAAGTAAAACAAAAGACATTCGAGAAGAAATAAATAATGAAATTAAATTGTTCGGATTGCCAGAAGTTGTTTCAATGCCTAATTGAAATTGAATTTATGCCTTTGTTTGCTAATTCAGTTCGATAAGTTATTGAGTTGCAGATTCAAGTGATAAAAGAGTTTTAGGCAGGAGCCAGAAGTAGCTGGAGAATTTTGTTTCGTTTTGTCTACTCAAACAGATTGTGAGTCGAAATGAAATGAAAATCTTTGTGAAAACATTCATGCAAATGAATAAATAAGCAAGTGGCAAAAGCGACTTTGACTGACAAACGAAACGGCCTAGACGAGATAGATGAAGCTGTGGCAGGAGGCTGTAGCAGGAGGCTGTAGCAGGAGGCTGTAGCAGGAGCAGGAATGTTAGACGTAGGCAACAGTTACATATTTACATAAATATTACACGGCTATTACGGAATGCTACTAACACAGCCAAAGGCAGTGTGTGTGTGTGTGTGTGTGCTACTTAGACACATGCATATGTGTGTGTGTGTGTCTTGGTCTGTGCAAATACATATGTAACTTTCTGTCATGCATTACAATAATATGAAAATTATTTGAAATGTAATTTCAACTTAATAAATTGTCATATAAAAAAGACACGTTCCTTTACAAACCTATTGGCACACACACACACACACACACACACACGCACACACGCACGCACGCACGCACATAGACTCTGCAACTCAGCAAGTTGGTTAAGTGTTTAAACAGGCAGTCGAGACAGCTGCAAGGGCTGCCTCATTACGGAAGCCGGCGTTGGCGCTGGCGAATGACGAAGGAAACGCTGAAAGGTAGACGCATGACAAAAGAAAATGGCGGCGACAGGAAGTGAAGTTGTCGAAAGTAAATTTGCATAAACGTATGAAAAATTTTAATATTTACGACAAATTTGCAGCTAGCCCCCAACCCACGGCAATTCGTTTGCTCACATTTCCGCATACAACCCTGTGGGCTTGCCTCTCTCTCCCTCTCTCTCCCTCTCTCTCTCTCTCTCTCTCTCTCATCTCTGTGTGTGTGTGTGAACAGCATATTAAGTGAAAACATGGCTTGAAGCCGAGCTACGATTAAAGGCAGAACCAAATGTAAGGACGCCCAGCTGCATTGTACCTGAAACTGAAACTGAAATGAAAAACTGAAAATGAAATTGAAACTGAAACTGGAAAATGGGAAATGAGAAATGGGGAATGCGAAATGCGGAATGGGAATGGCAATGGGAATCAGGACGGATTGAATTGGTAGTCAAAAGTCCAACAACAGTGCTACTGGGAGCGGCACTGGGCGTGGCTCTGGGCAGCCTGCCAAGTGTGGTCTAAATGAAGTTAGTACACTGAATGGGCAATGAGCAATGAAAACGTTGCCTTGGTTATGCACTTTAAGCGCATTGTAAAGCATTCAGACTTTTTGTCTATATTTGCCTGTGTGTGTGTGTGTGTGTGTTTATTTCCCTTTCTCTGTCAATTCGCCAACATTTTTATGAGCCACAGTTTTGGGCGTGCGCCAAAGTTGAAATGCTAGCGAAACAGTTTTCAAGGCAAACGTTTTCATTTTTTCTCTTCTTTGTGTCAGCTGCATTTGCTCATTTTGGTTTTGCATTTGAATTAGTTAAAAGTCGAATGCACTCTAATTCAATTTCATATATTCATAAAGCTGTAACAATTCGCATTGCTCACGTTCTCAGTCAAGCACACAAACGCTCTCCAGCTAATTGTTATTCGGCTTAACTGAAAGGATTTTCAATTCTCAGCCTATGCATTGCTGTGCCTGGGTTGTGTTAAATTATACACAATTTATACACAAATCGTAGTCTATATATGCAAATAACTTTATGTGCATACATACATCTTCTTTCTATCCCATCTCTCTGAGACTTTCATTGTGAAATGCGATTCGTCACAGCTAATGGGAATGCGCGCTAGGCTAGGCGAGAGCACTTAACACATAAACAGAATGCGGGAGGGCAACAATTTTGTTTATTGGCCGTAGCTTAAATAGTCTCTATCGTGATGAGATCTACTATTGGGCAGCGGCATAATGGCTGGTCAATTGACGCATATACTGAAGCCCATTATATCACTGGCCATTGGCAATTAGCGCTGTCATTTAAATGATTTTTTAAATCCCAAATGCTTGTGTTAATATTCAATTGTCTTGATACCCTGCAAATGTGAGATGGTGTCCATTAAATAGAGTTTATTTATGTATGAGTTACAATAGGTAGATACGAACTTGGAAAGCAGATAGATATATAGATAGATGTGGCTGAGTAGAATGCTTCACCACTTTGACAATCGATAGCAGTTACTATTGTTAATCGAATTAAGGTCTATCGATATTATCGATACTCTCCTCAATTTGATTTCAAATTAAAGTCTATCGATAAGTTCGATACTCTCTTCAATTTGATTTCAAATAGGGTATCTAAATGCAAGCATTTTTGTATTCTAATGGACCTCTGTTTACTTAGTCCACATCTAATTGAAAGAAAGCCGATTTCGTTTTGATTGCCAACGATTGCTGGCAGCATATTCTCGTACAATTGGGAAAAAACTTTGGCTGTAATCGTTTTAATTTGTGTTCGCTGGCTTTTAATGGTGCCAGCGAATGGCTCTTCGATTGCTGTTGCGACCATTTAATTGCCATCGATGGCTATTTAATTGCCCAAATTATATGCGCTAGTCATACATGTTAAATATATATATATATATATTTATATATAAGTCTTTATATATACCTTATCAATAGTTCAGCATAGTTGAGTAGCATAAGTAGAGCACGAACTATGCGGAATATACTTTGAGACTTGATTTGATCAGTTATCTTCCTAGTTTAATGCTCTTAGAACAACAACAAGTGCATGACGTGCTCTCCTTTCACAATGTTTATTAACAGCATAATTTGCTCTCCCTACACAAAGTTTCATTTCAGCATTACAATTTTTATTTGTCGATTCTACGAATGGCCTCCATAGCTAGCTCGATCTCTATTAGAAAAAACTCTCCGTCTCTCTATCTCTCTCTCTCTCTCTTTCCCTCCCTCTCTCTCTCTCTCGTGAAGCCTGCAGCTCAGACGCAAACTCACTCGAATGAAGATTTTTTACAACAACTCTAAGCAAGCCCTCGCTCTCAGCCTACTGATACTATTCAAGACAATCACGAAAAATATTCAACAGCATTTTTATATAATTTAGGAACAATGAGTCTAAACTCTGTTTTGAATATAAACTGAATCGTATCAGCTCCATAGAATATCTATTAAGCATCCTTAGCTTATATAAATAAATACGAGTCTCAAATCGCAATAGTTCGAAGTGGCAAGGGAATCCGTTTTTTTTCTTCGATTTGCACAGAAGTGAGGCTCAAAAAAGAAAAACTCAAATAAACGAGGCTTTTATATTTAAATTAAAAATTTAATTTTTAAAAATATTTATGTACATTCAATTGTTCCTTTTTCGCATTAAATCATAATTGCCTTAAAATCGGTCAGAATAAACTCTCTTTTATGTAAAATTGACGTGATTGTTGAAGAAGCGATATTAAATTTTGTTGCAATGTCAATTTTGTATTTATTTATATTTATTTATTGTTCCATTATGAATGGCTGTCTGAGAAATAAAAAGGGAAGCAAAATGTATGGAGTTCAATTAAATTAAATTAAATTAATGAATTTTTTCAAGGGGATGGCATTTTTTTAAATAATATTTTAATATTTATATAGATTTCAATAAGATAACTGAACAATTTGAGAGAATGTATTTCTAATATTATTTCTATTTGTGAAAGGCTTCATTTCAATTGAAAATTATTTCTTTACGCGACTCTCATGCTTATGTTTTGACTTGCATCGTATTGATTTGTTCTTTATTATTAATTTTGTATTATTTTATATGACGCAACTCTCAGTTACACAAGGATACAAATAAAAGAGCAGGCGATAATCACAACTTTCGTATTAATTTGATTGCTGTGATGCGATATATAGTAGTATAGTATAAAGCTTTTTGTCTCTTCTATATGACAAATCAACAAGAGGCAGATATATTTGCATATGTAATGCACATGTTATATACCAGAGATGCTCTCTCACTATATATATATTTATATTATATATACATATATATTTATAGCAACAGTGAGAATTGTGTTGATTTACTGCAGCTTCATTATGCTTATACACCTTGTCAAAGGGCTTATTTTGCGTGTTTAACTGCTGGGATTACATGCCACCTAACGCAGCATGTGCAATACATTCATTGATTAAGTGGATTCACAGCTTGTTGTTGTGCTTCCCTTATATAAGCCAATCATCCTGCCTGACGAATTGTAATTAAAACTGTTTAATGTGTTGACAGTGCGCTCTCTCTCTCTCTCTCTCTCTCTCACTCTCTCTCTCTCTCTTTCCTGCTCTACTACACATGAAATTAAGAACACAACACAATGAATAGTGACTTATGTAAAATGCAGTGTAAAATGCAATGTCTGCTTTAGTCTCTCGTCAAACTGAATTAATTAAATTCCTTTTCCATGAAAAGTCATTGATATGCGCTGAATGGTGCTCAACGGGAACATCTAATGAGCTCAACTGCTGTGATTTATGATTATTAAGTGGAATTGCATTGATTTGCCTGGTTATTGAAATCCAATTATTCAATTATTTGGAATTACAAATTCCAATTTATTTGCCAGCTGTAAGACGACATGCTCTGCCACGCCCACAGCTGACATGGCTGTGGCTGTGGCTCTGATGCATTCTTAACACTGGAACCCGCCAGTCAATTGTGTCACACTGTGCTGGGCAGTGCTGGGCAATGGCAATGCCCCAATTGCATTGCCAGGTGGAGGCAGCAACTCCTAATGCCAGGCATAAATTATCAATGGGCCAATGGCCACACCACACACAGCACAGGTGAACTGGGCGCAGAAAACGGAAAGTGGGAAATGGAAAATGGGAAATGGGAAATGGGAGCAGGTGGCCCGAGCACTTTGTTTCAAGTTTTATGATGTTGCTCAAAGCGAATTACAGCCCAACGGGGCCACAGCGAAAAATATCATTATCCACTTGCAGGTGTGCTAGCTGTGGCTCACTTTGAGTCTTTCAGCAATGCTATTTGCGTGTCTACATTGACTCAGATGTGGGACTTTGCTTCAACTTTGACTTGCATTTCCAAGGAAATACAAGTTTTAAATATAGCCCCCATAGCCAGCATAGATATCAACTATTATTATATTATTTGCACTCTGGTAAAAGTCTGACTCGCTCGCTCTCACTCTGGCAGTTCGATTGAGGTTCGACGGACAATGAGAGTTATTAAGTGAGCAGCTAACTGAAAGCGTCTATGTAAACGGTCTTCACGCTCACCTACCCAATGAGTTGATGAGCCCTCGCTTAAATATCAATTCATGCTCAATAGTTCATCTCACTTAAGCAAACCTTTTCGGAACAATATGGAGCGAAGCAAAGCAAATGTTGCCGATCGTGAATGAGGATTGCAATTGTGTGCTCTCTGAGTTTCTTTTTTAGAGCGTGTGAGTAAAAGAGATTGACATCGAGCAATGTCGATCAATGGTTTTCTTATTCTCATTTGCTATATCACAGCCGTAGATCTCTTTCAAGTCACTCTCAGTCTATATCTTCGGACTATCATTCATTCATTCCAGATGTTTGCCGTTGACTTTTGTTTTCTATATTGATTCTGATCTCTCTCTCTCGTCTCCTAGTTTGCGCGAATGTCTTATCTCTGAAGAACTCATATCTGCATTATTAACTATTCTATATATTTCGTAATTTTATTCCTCATCCTGAAGCTCTCTCTGTCACTTGCTTTCTCTGCCTGTCTCTCTCTATATTTCACTCCCCCTTATGCCACGCTCTCTTACTCACTGTCGATCTTCTTGTCTTTCTCTCTCTCTCTCCCTGTCTCTCTCTCTATGTATCTATATGACAATCTATCCTTCCTTTATTTTAGCCTGTCTCTATACCCCGCATAACTATTGTTCTAGCTCTCGACAATTCACTATATTTACCTAACAACTCATCCCACTCTGCTTACTTCACTTTTCTTAATGTCGCCTTTCTATGCGATTCTCTTGTATTCAAGTAGCAATTGAGAGTCTTTTTGTTTGCTTCCTCTTGCAAGTTGAGAGAAAACTGACCTGAATTGAACATTAAACTCTGCTTGGCAGTCAGCCAGCAAAGGTCAGATTTTTGGTGTGCATAAATGCAACAAGATTTTCCTTTAGCTGAATTTGAATTCAGTTGCACGGGCTGTGCTGGTACTTCATACATACAGCATGCATTTGATTTTGCTGTTGCTCAAATCAAACAGACGAATGTTTGATTAATTACTCTGGCAGCAAATCAAGCAGATGAGCTGCTGTGCCACATCAGATGCCGCTGTCGTTTACGCGTTGCCCCTAAGCCGAACGGGCTCATATGGATGTGGGTGACAGCTCGGATGGCATTTTAATTAACCAAAATCGTTTTAATGGGTGCTTGTTTAATGACAGGACACGGGACATGGCATTAGATCGTCAGGCCGCCGGAAGCAGGCAGCAGGCAGCAGGCAGCATGCTGACGGTCCTGGGTTTCAGGTCCTGAGTAACGGGTCCCGGGTCCTGGATTCCAGTCTCGACCGGAGTGCGCAAGTTGGAACATGTCATTTAAGTACATAATTTCATTTAAATCTTGACTAAGCCTGCACTGCGAGCAGTCGAAACAAAGGACATTAAATTGTAATGAGGCAGCCGCATAGCAATTTCCATTTCGCCAATGGCAAGGACAAGGTCATGCGCTTGCCAAGCCGCTTAAAACGTTAACTTATTATATTTTTTCTCATGTTTTTTTTATTTTTTTTATTTTTGTTTTTGTACTTCTTTTCGGGTTTTTAGAAAGGCAAGCAGAGGAACAAGTGTAGCGGCAGGAGCTATGGGGAAATTGCTTTCAATTATGTGGGCCGAGTCTATGACGGGTTCGTCCTTTAGACTAAACAAATGTTTGAAGTTATAATTGAGGCGACATACTTATTATGCTTCGAAAGACTGAGCGCCCAGACGCATGTGAAAGACTGCGCATTTAAATACATTGTGCATACATCGAAGACGTCGGCCTAACATCGACTCGAGATTCATGTGATGGCAATCGATCGAATTTCCAGCACATTAATTGACTTGCAGCTATATTTAGCTGATCGAGAACTATATATATACATATTTAGTGATATATATACATATATGTGTGTGTATATCGTGTGCACTTGGCTCGTTTAACAGATGGCAACAGGCTAAGTGAGCCACGTGCTAATTGCCAACGTGAAAGCGAAATCCTTGTCAGGAGACAGACAGACGCCTCCTGGACGGCTAAGCTGGCAATTACATTACGCATACGACACGTTTGCTGAGCGCACCATCACGCACACACACACACACAGGCATGTGTGTGTGTGTATCACTCAGCTTGTGGGCTGTAAATGGCATAGCATCTACTTAATCAGACAATTATGTGCCGCTAATATTGATATAATCTCGAGCTTAATGCTTTTCATTTAGCTCGTTAGCAGACGAGCGCCTCTCTTTTATATACTCTTCTATATCATATATATATACATAC
Source organism: Drosophila antonietae (assembly GCA_030914385.1). NCBI lineage: Eukaryota > Metazoa > Arthropoda > Insecta > Diptera > Drosophilidae > Drosophila > Drosophila antonietae. The sequence goes on from JAUESO010000428.1 coordinate 15,165, forward strand.
ATCATATCATATATGTCTGCATTATGTTCAGTTCGCCTTCATCTTTTCGTCTTCATAGAGCTGCTTCCTGACCGTTGCTTGGTTTCTCAGCTCTCGCTTTTCATTTTAAATTGAAATTTTGCTATTTAACATTAATTTATTTAACTTTTGCAGCGTAAATAATTGACTTTTATGTGCTGGCATCGCAACTTTTCTGCATTACGCCGTTGCAGCTGAAATTCTAATTATTTCAACAGCTTATATTTACAACTTTTGCCACACTAACTGGCAAATTAAAATATTCGGTTCACAGTTTTCATTCTGAAAATTCGCTGGCATTAATATTCGCGAGTAAAAACTAGCTTGTTTTTTTTTTTTTATTATTATATTTTGGTTAAAACTTTTTTAATAACTCCAACGCTGATGTGGCTTGCAAATTGCATATATGTTTACACCTGTTTACAATGCTAAAGCTCCAGGGCGCCCAAGAGATTACCACGAGTGTATTACAAATGCAATTGGCGTGGGTTGTAGAGCGAATTGCATTTATAAATCTGAAATTGTGGAAAATCTCTAGAGCTTATTATGCTCATTCACAAAGTGAAGTAATGAGTTTTTTTCGGTTTGGATGCAATATCCATCTAGCTATTCTTTACCATGTTTAATATATTGAATTAGTTTAAGCAATAAATATTACAAATTTGGATGATCCGCACTAGAAGAGTGCGGATCCACTTGAATGTAAGACTATGAGCATTGCAAGCATAATTGGCCCAAGGGTGCGTAAGATCATCAATTGGCATGTAACTCTCTCGCTCAATCTGCTCAATTTCTATCTATTATATAAGTTAATCATTAACTCTCTCTCACCTTTGCTCTCTCTTTCTCTTTGTTTCTATCTCTCACGCACTCTCTCTCACGGCCTATCTCTCCCTTTCCCGCTGTCTCTCTCTTTCTATCCATCAATCTCTCCCTCTCTCAATCTCCCTCTCTCAATCTCCCTCTCTCCTTCTCTCCCTCTCTCAATCTCCCTCTCTCCTTCTGTCTCTCTCTCACTCTCTATCTTTATATCTATCTATACGTCTATCTCCCTCTCCATCCTTCTCTTTATCTTTATATCTATTTCTCCCTCTCCCTCTCTCTCTCTCTCTTTCTCTGTCACTCTCTATCTTTATAATTATCTATATATCTATCTCTCAATCTCCCTCTCTCCTTCTCTTCCGTCCTGTCACTCTCTATCTTTATATCTATCTATATATCTATCTCTCTCCATCCTTTTCTCTATCTTTACATATATCTATATTTCTATCTCTCTCTCTCTCTCTCTGTCTCTCTGCCTCTGTTTTCCTAATATTTTTATAATTGACTCTACCATGCACACACATGAACAATATTCATAAATTAATACACATTTAATATGCCATTCGAATTTCCTCTTCGTTCCACTTGTCTTCCAATTGCCTTGCTCCATCTTTAATCTCTCATGTCATTATTTTTCCATAAGTTCTTATCCACATTGTTGGCACACTTCAATTACGCCTTCATTTTCATTGCACTTCCAGCCATCATTATGCACCTCAATACTTTGTCACTGCAAATTAGTTAATCTCGGCGCACTGTGAGAAGCGCATAGAAGAGCAGCATGAAAAAACTTGATTCCTTTTTGTATTTGACAGCACAGCATGGCATCAACTTCAGCGGAATTTTGTATCAAAGCACATGCACAGCGGGCATTATCCGGCTTTGTCTGTGCCACGATTTTAACTTTACCCTTTCTGAAAAACCTTTGCCAACGATTTCCGCTCGTTGCGCAAAAAAAAAAAGAGAAAAGAAGAAAAAAGAATTGTAAGAATTGTAAGCGCGTACCAGAAACCACTCAATTGATTTAAATTATGTTTGAACCCAACTTCAATTACAATGAAATCTTTTTCTACAGATTTTATTTGCTTTGCATTTGAGGTTCAGCTCAGTTCGCGGCGAATTCAAAGTGTCTTTGGAGCTAGGGAAACTAAACTAAATCATTGCATTGCATTAAATTAAAAACCAGCTTCAATGTATGGCAAACAGTTAAATAAATTATTTGTCAACAAGACAGATGTATGTATAATTGCTGTTCGTACGGCATACCCCGTGCTGGCCAAGCGGGGGGTATACGCTCCACGCTTGTTATCGTGCGTGTATTTGTCTGTTTGCCTCCGTCTTTGCCTAGGACATTAAATTAAAATTCGCTTAACGTCTGCTTAAGCATTTGGCTTATGCATGAACCTTCATATGAAATGCGGAAGTATATGCGCTTCAGATACCCTGTAGCTATGCTGTGTAAGGGGTATATAAGTGCAAGATTGTGTTATTGATAGTAAAGATTGTGTTACTATTGAGAACTTTGTTTGAGTGGAGATTCAAAGTTACAAAGCGAGTGTATGCTGATTGAGAAGTTACCAAAATGATTATCGATAGCTTTGTTATCGATATGTTCAATTCGAAACTCAAATGAGATTGAAGATAAGAGCTATCGATAACTTGACTATTCATATATACATAGGTATATCTCTAACAAATCATCTGCTAGTCGTGCATACCTCTTTCGTTGAGCTCTTGTCGCTGTTGAACCAAGCCGAGCACAAATATGTCATATACGCGGCTGCTTCGTCCTCCCCGGTTCCTTCACCTCCTGCTAACGCACCCAGACAAACTTTGGTCTAGTCTAGTTCCTGTTCGCCTTTTATACAAGAAACAGCATAAGCAAATGCACACACGCACACATACGCACGCAAGGGGAACAATAACCAAGATACGTAATAGCAAATTGCTGGCCAAGTCCGCAACTTGGAATGCCTCGTACCCAGGACATAGCCGACTGCAATCTTACGAGTATTTATACCAGTTGTGCTGTCGGCGCTAGTGCTGCTGCTGCTGGTGTGGGTGGTTGGTAGTGTGGGAGTGTGGGTGGTGCTGCCTCTATTGGTGGTTGGTTGTTCGCTCTGTCGGTTTTTGTCGGCTTTACTGGCTGCCCGACTGCACGTACTGAGCTCAACAAATATGTATCTCCTAATTACTGCTGCGGAAAGTCATGCGGCGTTTGTTGCTGCCACTACTGCTGCTGCTGCTGCTGCTGCTGCTGCGGTAATCATGATTTAAGCGCTAAGCTCCTTTCCACTTATATCCTCACACTCCTAGCGTGCCGTTCGCCCCAAACGCTTTAGCTCGACTTCAATTTTCTGACACACGCTTCATATGTGCGCTACGTGCTGTTGAAGTTCAAGTAAATCACATAAAAGTCCTCGCATTGCATGCCCCAAGCCGCGTGAAGTGTCGTGCCTTTAACTTTGGGTATCGGTCCAGGGTCAGCGTCCGCTTCCAGTCCTCCCGGCTGCATATTAAATATGCAAGCGAGAAATTTTCTAGTGCTTAACGGGCAAAGGCCATAGAGGCCTTTAAAGCAAATACGATAAATTCAATTTGTAACTAACACACACACACACACACACACACATGCTGGGGTTAACTGCGGAATGTAAGCTGAAGGGTCTGGGTTTAGGCAGTCGGCCGCAAAGAAATGCCAATAACAAAATAGACGCGTTACGGCAGATATTTGTGAGAGCCAAGCCATAGCCACCATATTGAGCGAAACAACAAAGCGAATCGGCGCGTGGGCAGGGGGAGTGGCGAGGGTGAGCGGGTGGTCGGGTGGTTGGCGAGGCACAGCTGAAAGAAATAACAACAAAGCCATTTACGTGCAGCAGGCAGCAAAATCTTTGAAGAAACCCAATGGGCATGCCAACAGCTCAAAGGCGAAAACATAGAACAAAATAAACGAAAGAGCAATGTTCACAGCAAATACAAAAGGCAAAGCTAATAAATACCCTGCAAAGCAATTGAGAAAAATGAAAGGAAAAATATCAACTTTATATATGCCAAGTCAAGTCTTACTAAGAGTAATCAAAGCTTTGCCATTGGCCTACAAATTTTATTGAAAATTTATCGTCAACTTTAGTCAACTGCTAGTCGTGCATGCCCGTCCAAAGCCTCGCTGCTGTCTGCTCAACACTTTGCCTTGTCTTGTGGAAAAGGTAAGGCCAAAGGCAAGGCCAAATCGTCGAAAAGGATGCCAAAACACACATATGTATGAGTCAAGGATATTACCAGCGCTAACAAACTGCGCTTACACACACACACACACACACACGCACACTCACATATATGTATTTGTATTTGTATCAAGCTGTTGGCATTTTGTTATTGCCTCAAGTGATTTACAGTAAAATTTGAATACGAAGCAGATAACACACCTGCAGGCAGGCAGGCAAGGCAAACACATCTAACCGGAAGCGGAAGTGCTTGTAGCTGTAACTGTAACTGTAACTGTAACTGTAACCGAGTGAAGCAGAGTGCTGAACGATGCCTAACCAGCACAAGTATCATCCATGGCACGCAACTAATATGTTAACGAGCACTCAATGTGCATTACCTGGCTGCACCTGGCGCACCTCAGCAATATTCTCAGCGCACTTGAGGCCAGCCACAAGGCGAATTTTCATTTTGATAATTCAAATATGAATTTGTTCAATGGCTTTTGGCTGCCAGCGATGCTGCCACTGCCGCTGCCACTGCTGCTCATACATCATAAATACAAATCACTTCAGGTGCGACTCGAGTCCAAGCCCCAAAAATTTCAGTCGACAGCTCGAGCTCGAGCTCGTCCACAATTCAATTGCTCGTCCATTGAATCTTGATCACGTTTCAACGCACAAAAATGCAATTATAATGCCTGCAACTCTCACTCTCTCTCCTTCTCTCTCCTTCTCTCTCTCTCTCTCTCTCTCTCTCAGCAGCAGAGACTGCTTTCAACTAGATGCTGACAACTAGAAAATTGTCAATTTATTGAGCCACCTCCAAATTGTCAACTAACAGCGATTGTGGTTAACGTTGTTGTTCTTGGTTAGATGCAAGTATGAAACTAACCAAATTTAATAATTATTTATTTAATGCTGTATTGTTAATTTGTTTATTATCTCTTCATAACCGAAAACTCTATAAATAAATAAAAATAATAACAAATAACAAATAATACTAAAAAAATAAAAGAATATACATAAATTTATAAAAGAAAAAAAAATGAATAAAAATCTTAAAATTTATATATATATCTTATTGTGTCTCATCTCTTGAGATTCTTGACTAATAATCATCGCTCTATAAGTGGCTCTCGATGGTTCTCAAATACCCATGGGCATAATTGATGCTTCTTAAAGAATTACGTTAGTTTCGATGGTTTTTCTCAGCAGTAAACACAGTAAACGCCTGCTATAGAAACTCATAAAGGAAACGCAAGTGGATATATATTTCTACATTGGAATTTGGAAAATTTTGACATTTGGAAAATAGCCAAAGACAATGCTGTACACGAAATTTCATTAAGAATTCCTTTTTCTACATAAAAATATGCTCTCTGCACATCAATAAAGTACAGACAGAAGTATTGCTAATTGGCTTGATGGGCAATAACGGTTTATGAAACACAATGAAGTCTTCAAGCCTGACCAATGTATGGAAATATGTACATATATGAGTGCTACCAAAGCAACCAGGTAAATGTTCATTGATGTCCAACTATATCCTTATTCAGCTAGTTGAGGTAGAGTATTGCCGTGTCGATGGCATTCAATTGAATTATATTCTATCTGCGTATCTGTGGTTACTTCAGCTGATTTGTAGCCAGGCCGATATGTTAGCTCTCTATATAGTAATTGCTGCAACTTCAAAACGAATGAATTTGCTCAGCATTGAAGTAGAGCAACAGCATCCAAGCATTGGCCCCACAGCCATGTACTCATCCAATTTATGCTCCAACTGCCTATCTGTAGCTACTTGAATATATTTCCGAGCATATAGTGGATGACTTACAGTCAAACCGTTGCTATGGCAAGTCAAATTAGACGATTTCATCTATTATTGAGTGGTACTCACGAATATTGCGTTTGTCTGTAGAAAGTTCTGAAGCTGCATGAAATAATTGACAACAAATTTCCCAATAAAAGAAGAAAAACTTCCATGGACAGCAGGAAATCAATTTAGCCGAATTTTACAAAGGAATTTTTCTGACTAGGAGAAGAGGAGGGTGCTCGTAGAGTCGGTGCTACACTTAAAGTCATTCAACTTGAGCCAAAACCGAGGTGAAGTGAACTACTAATTGTTGCCCATACGACAAAAGGACGAATCACAGGAGCCAAGCAGCCAAGGAGCAGCAATGTTCACGAGGACAAAGCAACAATCAATATATATATATATATATATATATATACTCATTCTCTATATATCACATATATGTATATACATTCATAATCAAATAAGTCCACAATCGAAATCATAACCACGGGGGGGCCAATAGCACAGGAATTAATAGACACAACAAGGCTCATAAATAAATCCATGAAACTGATAAGGAAATTGCATTTGTGTAGGCGCAGCTCCAAAAATGGCAACAAGCATTGTATCTATGTATATGTGTGGAAATACATTTATATCATATATACATATATATCAGATATGGAATATGTGTATTTCGATGTATGTGGAGCACGCATAAAAGTTAACGACTTTTGACATCTTTCGCTGCAAGTCAATGGCCGCAAGTCGAGGCAAGAAATTAAATCAAAAAGCATAAAAACGAAGCCAAAAACAAGAAACAAAACCAGCGCGCAGTTAAAACCATAAAACAAATTTTATATTGCACTTTAGTTAGAGAGGATATAACGAATAAGTTGGGGAGCTTGTTAAGCGCAGAGTAATAAACAAATAAATAATGAATCATAAAAGATATAATATAAATTAGATATCATATAATAAACTAGGCTAGAAAACTTAAATAAATACACAAATGTAAATAATAAAAAATAAATAAAAATAATAATAATATAAATAATAAATATAATATAATTTTTTTAATTAAAATTATTAAAAGTAAATATAAAAATAAAATAAAAATATGAGTAATAGCAAGTAATAAAATAAAAATATATATTTAAAAAAAAATTAATAAAAATATAAAAAAAAACAATTTTAAAATTTATTCTAAAAATAATAAGATAATATTTTTCATTTTTTTTTTTTTTTTTATAAAAAAAAAATTGTAAAGTTTTCAAATAATGTATAAAAAATTTTGTTATATGTCAAGTCAAAATTAAAAGAATAATTTTAAGAAAATACTCTTTGAAATCTGCAAAACAAAAATCGAATAAATATCAAGAAATTTGAAATAACACAATACCAAATTCCAGAAGATGTGAATAAAAAACAATTAAAAAAATATATAAATTTAAGAAACATTTTGCATTCAAAGAGCATTTGAGATTCAACGCTTGCATAAACTGCAAAGCCACGCCAAGCTCTGATTGAGTGAGTGACTTGGTTAAGCGGGTGCTAGCTAGCAAGCGAGTGAGTGAATGAATATTTTGTGAGTGTTGCGGTAAAGTGTTAAACACCTAAAGCAGCCGACCGGGTCGAGCAGCAACAGCTGAGCGCGGACCAACAATGCAAGAGGCCAAGTGGAAAACAAAGCGCTGTTCTCACTGCTCATATGATGAAAGGCGTTTACAACAGCCTGTTCAAGCACACACACACACAGCAAATAACAGCAGCAACAGCAGCAACAGCAACAGCAATAGCAATGCAAGCAGAGTCGACTGCAGGGGCGATGTAAACAAAAGGAAATGCGCAGACGCGCGGATAAAATACGTTACGGATAGACGGATAAAACAGCAGCCGTGGCGGATAAAACAGTGCTTGCCTGCTGGGAACAGCAGCAGCAGCAGCAGCAAGCGTAGCAGCAAAAGCAGCAGCAGTAAAAGCAGCACAGGCATAAGCGCTAAAAACAGCAACAGCAACAGCAGCAGCAGCAGCAGCAGCAGAGGCAGCGCTAGCAGCAGTAACAGCAGCAGAGGCAGCAGAGGCAGCAGCAGGCGCAACCAAAATCGTCGCCTAGAAAACCGTTTCAAATATAACCAACGAAATTTGTTTGTTTTGATTCAGTCGTTGCGGGTTTTTTAAGGCGAACGGACAGCCAGGAGCGAGCTGCTCAGCATATAAAGCGTTGCCATTCGGCATTCACATTAAACAAATAAACCAAAGAACTAACAAATTAAATACTGAACCATAAGTTACAAAAATAAATAAATAAATATTTGAGTTTTTCGAACAAAGTGCGTAGTCAAAAATTGTTTTCAAAAAACAAATTAATTTTTTTTTTTTTTTTTTTTTGTTGGCTCACAAATGTGCCACATCAAAAAACTAGACAAAAATAAATGTTTTCAAAATGTTTATTTTTGTTTAAATCTTTTTGTTTAACATTGCTAGAGAGAAAGAAAAACGAATTTATTGAAATTAGATAAATAAAACAAAAACAAGACAATATTTTACTCGATCTTTTTTTTTCCTTTTTTTTTTTTTTTTTGTATTTCTTTGGTGTTAAAGTGCAGTGCTTGATATATGTTTCGAGAAACGCTACACACAGGTAAATTATTACGAATATTTTCCAAATTTTCCACAATGCTGCCTGTCTCTATACCTGCCCATGTCCAGCCCCAAACGTATTTAACTAATGCTATTTATGAAATCTTTGGATAACTATTTCCGGGTCGAGGTGGGGCGTAGATTGTCTAGCAGTTAAAGCTCTTGATGCTTTGTCTTCAAAGCGGAAAGGAATTTGCCATTGGCCATCGCTATGCAGGCTAAACTATAATATCGAAGATGCCAACAGGCATTGACTGTGGGCCATAAGCCACGTACATGGCATACGTAGATATTCATGCGTACAAAAATAGTATATTCCATATTCCATATGAATTACGCGTTGCTCATGGCACCGAAATCTAATTAGTGAAAAACGCCAAATATTTATTTTTAATTAGCGTCTTTGGTGTCTTTCTGTTCCTTTTTTTGCTTTATGATTTTTGATTAAATTTGTGAACATATTATTTGAATGCCATTTTCGAATTTCCATTGAAATGCGCGCCTAGAAAGGTTTCTTAATTAAATTAAAAACTTTAACAAAAAAAAGCAAAGTTTTTATAGCGCGCAAAGTCGGCTGAATGTAATGTATGCAAGAACGTGCGGGCGCCTGTGTTTAATCATTTTTAACTATGAGGTTTTCTCTCTTCTTCTTTTGCATTTCTTTTGTAAAGTTGACCAGCTTTATGGGCAGAGTTTTGTCCAAGTATGAATGCTTTGTGCCTGCTGCGATGTACGAAGATTGTGTGCAAGTGTTGAGCTGATGGGATCTAGATAGGCATATATGTGCTGCGATATCTTTGAATCTTTATATATAGTGCCGCAGCAAAGATACAATATTAATTTATTGATAAACTGTATTACTTTCATTTTGAATCAATCAATAGGAAAAATAAGTCTTTTTTATTGTTTGTCAAGCAAGTTTTAGATTTTGCGTAAGTGTGAAAGATTTATTGCTTTGCATGTAGTTTTATGCTCGCATAGAAAAAAGGACTTGGATTCAATGAATTGAATATTTCATTGTTGTTTTTCCCCAAAAAATGTATGTTACTATATACACCACATGTTATCATTGTTAATAAATGTCTCAGTAGTTAAGGCCTAGTTCTTAGTCTAAACTCTTAATTATTATAAGATAAATTCACAAAAAAAAACAAAATCTGTAGTCATAACAATGAGTGAAATAAATTGAAATTGAAATTGAAATAATATTGAATAATTTGCTTATAAAAATCTAATCTAAGCTCCGCATCGTTCGCATATGAACTGAAGTATTTGAGCTAAGTTTTGAGTTGAATATAATCCCAAATTTCACATTTTTCATATAAATTTATATTTATTACGCATATTACATATATATGTATGCATATATTTTATTTTATTTGTTATTTATTTTTTAAAATATCTCATCTTTCTTCTACAAAAACCAACAAAATTTTCTATAATTTTAAAATGCATTGATTTATGATTTATTTATTCATAAATATCTAGTTCGCTTGCTTCAGAGTAATGCTCATAGCGTAATATACATTGCCCATTCTTAAAAAATAAAATATTATATATTGCTGTCTAACGCATTTTCTTCTGCAAGATATTTCCCTTATTCCAGAAATGTGCCGCAAGCTATGCTTAAAAAAAAACCAGATTCATATATTTACTATGATTTTAAGTGCTTAAAATCTACATACATATATGAAATATAAACATGTATGTATATATATGCATTCAAGTTTTCAAGATAAATACCACAGCCAGAGTGAATAGCTCTAGGCTGAGTGCGCTCTTTCAGTTGCATAGCACATTTAGTCCAGCTCTATTATTTTATTTGTTCGTTAAGATTTACTTGATGAAAAAAAGAGCAAATTTTTATATTAATTTTGATTCAGTGGCACAGCCACATCCACTTCATCTGGCACAGCCACCGCCGCTGCAGCTGCAACTTTTCGAGATTCGCGCATAGTTGACGAGGTTTTTGCAGGACCCGGGCTGCCAGCGAAAAGTCGCATAAGAAAACGAGTCTAAAATGCATAAAGCAAGTAATAAAACTTATGAGTTTTTTCCTTATATATACTTTTTATTATTTATATATACGGTGTTTTTTTTTCCAAATAGAATCTGAAGTTCAAAACTTGCTCAGCAGCAATGTTTGCTTGACTTTTCTCTGGGCTTCTCTGCTTTGCTTTCGGCTCCATTAGCTAACTAAACTATGGTTGGATAAAGGCAACTTTTAATTGAAATCTTATTTTATTTTTTCTGTTTTTCAATTACTTTTTGCTGTCTGCTTATTTTTCTGTGAAGATTGCATCATTTGTTTCTTATTTTATTTATTTTAATAATTTGTATTTAAAGCTTTAATTTTTTTCTGCTTATTAATATATTTAAAGACTTGCTTTCACTGCTTTACAATTGAATGAAAATACAAAATGAATAAATGTATTTTTATAATTATATAAAAAATATTTAAAAATTTTACTATATTTTTTAAAAACTCTTTGGCTCACAAATAATAAATTTACTAATAAAAAATAATAATAAAATTCTACTAAAATTATTAAAAATTTGTTTATGATTATTTATGGCAAAAAATTAATATTTTCAAGAAAATTTATATATAGTTTATATTTTGTAAATTAAAACCAAATATCAAGTATATAAAAAATATATATATAATATAACTATATATTTCCTTTTCAAATATCTTAAATTATTCATTTAAAGGTGATGATTTACAAAAATATTCATATGAGTACATATACATTAGGGGAATCGAGAGACTCGACTTGCTCGCGCGCTTTGTTTCGTTTTGAAAGTTTTTGCTCTCTGGCTTTTCGTGTCATGTTGGCAAAAGTGTGCAAAAGTGTCGAAAGTACACAATTCATGTGACAGGATGTTGCCCAGTTGCCGTTTAGTGCCGCGTTATATTGCATATTTGCAATCGAGTATTTTCATCGATTTTTGGGTGCCAGCTGAGATCTCATTTAAATTATTTCTAATGCATTTGGTGGAAATGCGTTTACGTTGCAATTAGAATGAAGCAAGCTGCCGAAATCCAATTGCCACGCCAGCTGAATGAGGGCCAAAAAATTCAATTGGATGCGATGCAAGCCAAATCGAATCGAATCGAATCGAATCGAATGGAACCGTACCGAACCGTAACATAACGGAGTTCATATAAGTCGAGTGCCACACGTGCCGCACATTTAAATCAATACGGTCATTAACATTAATGAACCAAGTGGCATTAAACTGCTTGGCAGGACCTTAGGCATCCTCAGCTTGGCTGGCCAAAGAAACTCAGTCACAAGAGCAAGCTAAAAGCCAAATAAATAAACTATGCTGAATACCCTGTAAAAGTTTGTGGAAGAGAGAGTTTGCAAAGTGTAAAGAGAGCTAGACAGACAGGTAGAGATATATGGATATAGATATATACATAGATAGACAAAGAGAGAGATGGTTAGATAGCTAGATGGATACAGAGATAGATATGCAGATATATGGATAGAGAGATGGATAGATGGCTAGAGGCTAGGCAGAAAGATAGATATATGGAGAGAAAGAGAGAATGAGAGATAGATAGATGTATGGATAGATATGTATATAGATAGATTAATATATAGAAAGATTGATAGATTTAAAGATTACATACCTATCTAGATCTATATAGATAGGCTAGATAGACAGAAATATAAATATATGGAGAGAAAGAGAGAATGAGAGATAGATAGATGTATGGATAGATATATAGTTACCCAGATTGATAGATAGATAGATGGATAGATATATTGATAGATTGATTTATAGATTACATACCTATCTTGATCTATATAGATGATAGATAAATGGAGAAAGAGAGAATGATAGATAAATGGTTAGATATATAGGCAGATAGATAGATAGATTGATAGATAAATAGATAGATGGATAGATTACATACCCCTATCTATAGATACATACATATGTATATGAAAAGGCGAATGGTTATAGATGGATACAAGGTAAACAGCTTGAGTAATGAAACTGACAAAGCAACTTTATAGCAACTATATATATTCTAATATGTTCTTTTCAACACAAAGATATATCCCAGCTGAAAATTTGTGTCCAGTCATATAGCCAGACACCTAATTGATTACGTATAAATATAGACATTCTCTCGAAAGAAATATAAAGCTATTAGCCGAAACAGCTTACTTGACCGTTTCTACTTCGAATCTTGAACCGTAAGCGTATCATTTATTGAAGCCTTGCCACAACAACAACAACAACAGCAGCAGCGAAGAAAAATCAAGAAAAATCAACAAATACCTGCATATAAACATTTAATTTTTGACCTGAGGCTAAGCCATACGGCGCACACAAAAGCCCAATGAAAAATGTAGGAGTATCGAAGGAGGAAAACCCGATTGGCAAACATATTTTCCTCGTTTTTTTTTTTCTTGTTCTCTCTCTCTCTCTCTCTCTCGCTGTCCCTTAACACAAAACTGCAATACAAAGGCGAAAAGTCGTCGAGTCGCAAAAGCAACTGGAAAATCAAGCAAAACCAAAGCGAAAAACCAAACAGAATTTAAGGAAAGCAAAGCATAGCCCGCAAAGCAAACCCTTTTCATTGGCTGACCTTGACCCCATAGCCCCCATTGCCCCCATATAAATACACACTACTCTCTGGGGGCGCGAATTATTGAAAGAAAAACATTAAGAAGAAATAACTTTGGCTTTTCTTGCCACTCGCCGCTCGCCACTTGCCGCTTGGCTCATAACTTTGTTGCCTGTTTGCGGTCAGTTGTTGGCTTACTTGCTTTTGGCCATTTGAGTTGTTGTTGCCGTGTTGCTGTTCGGCCGTGTCCCCACCGCTTTGTGTCCGGACTGGTTGCGTTTAATGGCACCTGTGGCTGCCGGCTGCTAATCATGATTTTAATGACCTCCAGCAGTGGCTCAGCCGACCCGACTAGGATGGATATCGTGCTTACGAGTGGCTCGCTGAAAGGTTGCCGTTCTCTTTGCTGCCGCTGCTACTCCTGCTGCTACTCCTGCTGCTGCCCATTGCCCACGGGTTGCAATTAATTTTTGAAATGCTTTACAACTTGGCCAACGCAGAAATTATAATTTAGCCAAAGGCCGGGCCAACCTGAGCCGTTGATGGAGTGCTGAGCACATATTTAAGCTAGAATGTGACAAATAGGCAACACACATCGAGGAGATGGCGTAAAAAATTCGTAGATTGTAAATTTACGTGAGCCTCGCAGAAATATTAAAATTATTTTCAAATATTAAAAATTTTTTCATAAATTCTACAGTTTCCTTAGGGAGTCTGGCCAATTGCAAATTTATGAGAATCTATGAGAAATTTGTAGCAAATATTTTCGAGAATATTTCACAATATATTAAAGCATCATCAGCAGACTTGACCTTTTATGCTCCATCATTAGACTTTGCTGTCGTCTCATGTCAAGCTTTCAACATTTGCTTCGAACTCCAAAAGCAAACTTTGGGCTTTGGCTTAAGCCTGATAGCTGTCAACTGTGCAACTGAAGGAGCTGAGACTGGTCATTATAGCCAAGCACATTCTCTGTGGTTCATAATTGAAATAATACTCATTGCAATAATAAATACTCTCATAAATTGCTTTAGCCAACTCCAATTGTCTGTGTGAATGTTTCAAATGAGCTGAAAATAAACTGACATTTTTTGTTATTTATATTTATAGCTAACAATCCGCATAAATATAATTAGACTTGAACAATATTTATATTAATGAATATTAATATTCATAAATTTAATATTTTTTTTTTTTTTTAATAATCCGTTGTAAACATAATTTTGACTTATATTTAATATTTAATATTTATTTTTTTTTTATTATATTTATATATTATTTAAAAAAATCCGCTATAATCATAATTTTGACTTGTATTTAATATTTATTTTATTTTTTAATAATCTGTTATGAAATAATTTGGATTTGTATTTAATATTTATTATTATTATTTAATAATCCGTCATTATTTATTATTTATTTATTTTATTTTTTTTTTTAATAATTTAATATTAATTTTTTTTAAATTTCTTATAAATATAATTTAAATTATATTTAATATTCATTTATTTATTTATTTTTTTTAATCCGTTATAAACACAATTTTGACTTGAATTTAATATTTATTATTTATTTATTTATTTTTAATAATCCTTTATATACATAATTTTGACTTGTATTTATTATTTATTTATTTATTTATTTTTTATTATATTTATATATTTTTAAAAATAATTCGTTATAAACATAATTTTGACTTGTATATTTTTTTTTTTTTTTTTAATTTTATTTACACTTTTTTTTATTTAATATCATGCTATGAAATGAATTGATAGAAGAGATTCTCCATATTTTCGATTGTGTTCTATTTGCATATATATTTTTGTGTAAAGCTGAGAACTTTTTTAGAGCTCTTTGTAAACTAAAATTCGAGTTGCGTTTTAGCTTCATGTTGCTCTCTTCTTTCTTAGTAAATAATACAAATTTATTCAAGGGAAGCACACAGCGCTTCGCTCAGGTAAAAGTAATCGAATATTAAAATAAAAGACTAACAAATTATCAGAAGATCGACATATACATATATGTATAAAATTATGTTTAGTATAAGTGCAACCAGCTTATAACTAACCTATGTATATATGTATATTTGGGTTAGTATAGCTGTGCCTAGCTCATAGCATGCATAGGCATATAAATGAATATCATCTAGAATATTCCTATCAAAAGAACTAAACCTGCAAATCATGGCTTAAGGCAGGACAAGATATTCCTTCAAAATGTTTTCTGTTTGATTTGTAATGCTGATATAGCCATACATATACAAGTATATCTCGACTATATATGTATATATAAATATTGCCTCATTAATTGCCTTGGCATATGGTGAAGAGAGCACTAAAGTGTGAGACTTACTCAATGCCATATCGTATGACAAAGCTCACATTGGAGATTGTTAAACATTCGATTCCTTTCCAACAGAGAGTGCCTATCCGTTCTAGGCCATTCCGTTTCGATTCCGAGTTTGACGTGGCCTTGGGTAATATACATAATCACCCGAAAATTCGACACCACAATAAACAGACGGGCAAATATTTCATTTCAATAATTTCATTGTGCTCTGGCCGTTGGTCAGTGTCGTGTCAGTCAATGGTAGTGATTGGCCTCAGCTGCGCTTGGGTTTCGCTTTCGTCTTGGCTCATGGCATACGCATACGCATACGCATACGCATACACATACGCATACGCGCGTGTATGACGTAGTTGCAGACGTAAGCATGGCTCATGGGCTCTGTCAATATTGGCACAACACTTTGTTTACTCTCTCTAGCAAAAAAATGGAAGACAACACACACACACACACACGCACGCACACACGCACACAGGCTGCAGAGAAATATGTTAAATCGAGAACATATTGAATTTGGATTTAGTATCGCGGCACTGAATCGGTGCGGAATCGGCATCTAGTGATGGGCTTTTTTCCTTGCTGTTTGCTGGCCCTGTCGAAAAAAAAAAAAAAGTGTAAACAGCGCAGCGCAGGCTGTGAGGAAGTGAAAATCATGCCGACGCAAGTTCGTTGACATCTGGTGCAAAATGAAAAGATAACAAATGAGAGTGAGAGAAGAAAAGAGAGAGAGAGAGAAGGAGAGTGGGAGAGAGGCGCTGCTGGGCTGAGCAACTTATGTAAATGTATTCAGAGGCAATTACGATCCAAACAATAATCACAAGACAGCAGCTGGACAGCTGAGCGCGACCAATAATGAAAAGAAAGTAGTAGCCCGCTCGTGGAGCCAGGCAGCTCTTTCGATGCCCCCAAGAAATGGCCCCAAGGTGCGCAGCAGTCGTAGAAATGTTGTGCAAACAATGAAAGGATTCCAGTCAGGCATTCCTTTGGCATTCGTCCTGCTGCTTCAAGTTCTAATTTAGCTGGCAGCTGGCTGTGGCCTGTGCTGTGCCTGCAACAGGTTAGCTGCTGCTACTCCTGCTGCTGCTACTCCTGCTGCTGCTACTCCTGCTGCTGCTCCTCTTTCATCCATCAGACGGCTGCGGTCGAGCGGATGCCGGAGACTGCGGCAGTCTTGCCTCCTTCCATCCCATGGGATGTGGTTTTTCCTTTCTTGCCTCCGTCGTGCTGAACGTAATTTAACACTCTAAAACAGTAAAGCAAACAAACGGCAAGTACTCTAAATACTTGCACTTGCTCTGAAATATTTGAGGCGCCTCTTAAATCATGGCCAACTATTTCAGAAATTTAAGAAATCTGCCAAGCACTTGCCGTAAGCTTGCGACACAGGAATCGAGAGCGAACAAAGGCTTAGGCCACGTATTGCGCAATGCGCATCCTGCTGCTTGAAGCATTCTCATCAAGTCTAGATATATAGATATATGAATGCTTTAATCTTTTGTAAAACGCGCTTGAACATTTGTTCTCTGCTGAATGAATAGCTGAAGACAATTCGAGCGCAGTAGATGTTTTTTTTCTTTGGGTAAGAGTCTAACTTCTTGAGATATTTGTTGACCAACTACTGAATATGGCTTTAAATTTTTGGCTGAAAATAGTTGAGAACTTTTATATCTTTAAAGCATACTAAAAGCTAGCTGATTGCCATGAAAAATGTATTTATATGAAATGAATTGCAATTTGATGCATTTTCATAGAATTTAATTGAATCATTGCAAATGTATCCAATATATAAAGACATTCATATTTTATAGATTTTCTATCAAATCAATTCTTATGCTCGACTTTCAGTTTGACAACAATAATATTTCTATGAAAAATGAAACTCATACAAAAAAGCTCTTAGATAGATTCATAGAAATTTACTCCAAGCTAGGCATTAGCTACATATATCACCTCCAACTCCTGCTGCTTAGAGCCTTTGCTGTTCGTTTCAATTCTTGAATTCACTTTGAATTTCCGCATTGTTTGGAACTGAGCATATGCACATAAATTATTGAGATTATTTACTCGCATGATGACTTATTGCGTCGACTGAACTCTTTGTCTTCGGCCGGATCTGGTTGAGTGGACCGAATGCAATTGGCAGGCATACAAAGGACAAGTTCATTCAAAATATTTCTGATTATGTAAATGTGAGTTTGGCAAAAGTTTCGAATTGAAAGCCGAAACAATTCAATTTGATTTGCAAACATTTCTAGCTGTTGTCTCTCTCTCTCTCTCTGTCTCTGTCTGTCTCAGTCTGTCTCTGTGTAATTTATGTGCTTGGCTTTTGTAATTTATATTCTTGGCATAAGCAATAAGCTCAGGTATTTAAATATTAAGCGCAAGCAACAATAGAACTGAGCTACGTATGTGTTAGATATACAACCATTTATATTGGCAAATAATTGCGATCAAAAGTTTTGACTAATAACTGCAATTACTTATGTCAGCACACAGAGAGAGAGAGAGAGAGAGAGAGAGAGAGTGAGATACCGATAAGACAGCTGCTCGAAACACCTGTGGTTAATTAGCTCACCTGCTGCGCGTAGATGTTGAGAGTTTGTAGAAACGAAACGAAACGAAACGAAGCGAAGCGTTTATAATTCACAATTCTTGTGGCGCGCATAATTAACACATCATTAGAGAGAGACTTCTGGCTCTGTTTGGCTGTGTCTGTAGTTGTATATGTCTGCTGTATTTCATAAAACTTGCAACTTAATTAAGAGCACAATATAAATCAAAATGGCAAAAGCAAAATTTCAGAATTACTCATTTCATATAGCATAGTAGTGGAAGACATTTTCAGTTACGCATACGCCGCATTGGCCCATTCGCTTAATTCACAAATTCATCAATTGGAAAATTTGTGCCACTCTCTCGCTTGCCCAGCAGCAAATTCCACTTAAGCATTTCAAGAATGCTAATATTTGGCTTGAAGCATATTTGGCCATTAAGCACTCAACTCGTTCGAAATGGTTTATTTCCTGGCTTTTTTTAATATATTTATTTATTATTTATTTTTTTTTTTTTTGCTGAAAGACTTGGTGCCGACACGCATAGCCCACACATGCCAAAAAGCAGCAAAAAAAAAAATTGGCTTGAACAGATTAAATTCAAATTATGATGAATTTTCCTCTGCTTTTCTTTTTTAGCTTTTTTTGGCAAGACTTTGTCTTTTTTGGCTTCACAATGTTTTATGTCTCAAGCGCATAAAACAAATTTCCTTTATTGACAAGTCCAATGAAACACAATGTATATGAACCGATCTAGATGTTCATACTCATGCTCGTTAGGGATATGAGAAGAGTATATTGGCTCTTTTCCTTAATGGCTGTCAAAGTGCTGTCAGTTTGTTTTGTAAAGAGTCCACATTAATTTGTTATCAAGTAATTTCTATATAGTTGTGAAGTAGCTTATAAGAGTGGCATTTCGAGTTTGCATTTGTAAGAGGGAAAATTTTAATGCTCTCTCCCAGAGCTCACTCTTCCAGAGCTCTTCCCTTACTCTCCCAGAGCTCACTCTCCCAGAGCTCTTCCCTTACTCTCCCAGAGCTCACTCTCCCAGAGCTCGTTCTCCCTGCGCACACTTGAAGAGAGCTAATATCGCTCAATTCTTCTATTCTATCCTCTCTACAGACCTTATTGAATAACTCTTAGACTCTAGCAAAAATCAGCTAATATGCATATGGTCGTGTATTAAGCAGCCATCTATGCTTGCTATATTCACATTTGCCTTGAGAAATTAGCATATCTTTATGATACCCTTTTTGTGGTACTTGTTTAATGGGTATAGAGACATAAAAACGAGCCGCAAACGAGCGCACACAGAGCGAGAAATAATACGCAGCTGTAATTGAGGAGTGTGGCCTGCTTTATGAGTTGGGCGCTTGTTGTTGTTGTTGTTGATTGTGCATTCATCAATTTCATTTAATCATTTATAAAATCAAATTTACTGATTATGTAAACACACTTGTACAAGCGAATGTATAAGCGCGTTCTTACCTTGCGGCTGCATAAACATATGTAGATGTGATATACATATATATTTATATATATTTATATATATATTCGCATGCTTGTGAATATCATATAATATATACATAATATATGTGATTCTAACGCATATTGATATGCGCATTTTTGGCTGCCACTGTCTGTCACTCTGACTGGCTGACGCCCCATAAAAAGCCGCCCACACTGATAAGAGGCACGCACAGCAATCAGATGTAATAAAGTGCTGGCTTATTGGACAATTGAGATACCCAGCAATAAGAATTGTACTATATACTATATATTCATCATAAATATACAATATATATATATATCTTTATATAGCTTATCAACTTGCATAAGGAATCTGCGCACATTTGACTTTAGCTTTGACTTTGCTTAAACATATTACAGGGTATTTCGAGCCGTCTATCTTCATCAATTTTGCAGACTTTCTTGTTAGCTAACAACTCTTTGCTGTTGCTGTTGTCGTGTTCCTTGTCGCATGTGCTCGGCGGACCCTTTTTATCGGCAACTTTATCGACAGCAGTTGTTTCGTCACCTACAAAAAAAAAAAAAAAAAAAAAAAAAAAACAACAACAAAAAACAACAAAATATTCTTTGAATTTACGCATTCGATTTTGCTGTTGCCTTCGCTGCTTTGTGGCCCATTTGCTGTTTGATTATTGTGTTTGTCGGTTGCTGTGAAATGTCGACAAAAAAAAAATATATATATATATATACAGTGGGTAACATTAATATTCGGTTTTTTGTTTTTCCAACTTCAAACGCAAATAAAACAAAAACTATTTATTAAAATAAAAAAGTATAAATGGTAAGTTTTAGATTGAAAAATTACCTTTTCAGAGAGGTATGCATAAAGGTATTATATTTAACATAACTAATAGAAATTATACATAAACAAGAAAAACACCAAATTTGGCGTTACATTAATATTCGGTTTTTTAGCAAAGTTGTGAAACAAAGCATCACGGCAACTCTGAAAAGCCACAAATGGCATATTTAATGGTTTTTATCGAATAAGCAATTTATAACTAACATTATCTAACAAAAAAATTAGCGCAAAACTTAATTCCTTAGCTGAAATACACAATAGGCCAAAAGGACCAATTTCATCGTTGGAGCAGCGAAAACTTGGGCTCCAGGTGCAGTTGGAGGGTAAAGTTTAGCTGAAATTGCTTGAATTTTGAAAAATAAGCTAAATAATGTAAAAGCCATCCTCCGAAGATTCAGAAATGAGTGAAGGATCGCCTCAATTAACCAAATTACTCAACCTGAAAAACTTACTTTCCGAGGATATACCGAGATTGTAAGGAAAGTAAAAGAGAATCCTTGACCAAGTGCTCCAGAATTAAAAGCTGAACTCATTGCTGATTATAGAAAGCTCGATTCAGCTGCATAAATTTGGTGTATCAGAAATACCACATGGGTACAATAGCTTAATTGCTATGAAAAATGCATTCTTTTCTGACCGTATGCGGAAATAAAGGATATTGCTAGCCTCAGACTACTCCATAGTGGACCAGACCTGGTCGGGTGACATAATATTCCTGGACGAAAGCAAATTTAATTTGCTTAGAAGTTATGGGATATGCTTAGATATACCACAGGTTGTGGTATAAAGTTAATATGAAGCCGATGGAATACATTTAATGAAAACTGAAAAGCACGGCGAAGGTTTCGTCATGATTTGGGGCTTCATTTCCACCAAGGGAGCAGGAAAGTTGGGTTTTATAGATGGCATGACGACCCGAGATTACTATTCAAGACATTTTGAAAGAAAATTTTAAGCAGTTGACTGAAAAAATGGGTATATTAGACACATTTAAGCTGTACCAGGACAATGATCCCAATTATAAAGCCCGTAAAGTCATGTCCTGGTTGCTTTGCAATTGCCCAAAACTCTTGGAAACACTAGTTCAATCCCCAGATCTAAATTCCATAGAGAATTTGTGGATCAAGTTGGACTGCCAAGCTCAAAGAATGCCGATATCAATAATATCTGCCATAAAGACATGGCAGCAGGAAGAGCGGGCCAAAATCGGCTACAAGGACACAAAAAAAAAAAAATTAACAATGTGTCAAAATTTCTTAAGGGCATTATAGAAAATAATGGATACCATATCAAGTATTATATATGATCAATTTTTCAGTAAAACTTTAATTTTGATAGTTGTTAAAGAAAAAACCGAATATTAATGTAACGCCAAAATTGGGTTTTTTCTTGTTTATGTATAATTTCTATTAGTTATGTTAAATATAATACCTTTATGCATACCTCTCTGAAAAGGTAATTTTTCAATCTAAAACTTACCATTTACACTTTTTTATTTTAATAAATAGTTTATGTTTTATTTGCGTTTGAAGTTGAAAAAACAAAAAACCGAATATTAATGTTACCCACTGTATATATAAATATTTAAAAAAATAAATAAAAAATGAAACCCTTTTAGTATTTGCGAGAAAACAATAAGTGAGATGCTGTCGTGCTGCAGCACTTGGAAAGTTGTTGGTCAGGCAGAAGGCAAATACTAATTAGATTGATGACTGATGAATGCGAATTAATTGTCATTGCTTATTGCTTATTGCTCATTGTTTCGATTGCTTATTGTTTAATGTGCTGCGCTTTGCTGGCTTTGCCCAGCTAATCGCAGTGCAGTGTCGAACATGACTGGTCAACAGCTTTGATTTATTGATGATGTGCGCCCGGTTGATAGCCAAACGTGATTTATGCATTGAGCCACTGCTTTGGCCATCAATTTGCTCTAAATATAGATAAAGATATCAATTTATATACATATATATATATATATGTATTGAGCCAATTGGCTTATCACTCGACTAATTTCGTATGCGAGGCGAGAATCCAAAATGTTCTCTTAATTAATATTGTTAGAAGCCCGAGCGCGTTAAGCCATAATCTAGCTGAATATCATAATTAAGTGCATAAACGGACGTTAACTGCATTATGAACATTATTTGAATAGCTTTAATTGCATTTCAGCATTTTTGTTCAAGATATTGAAACAATATATCATCAAATAGTTAGCTTGAAGAAGTTCTACAGAAACTCAGCTACACAAATTCCTTTTGCTCAACCATCGACAATATGCAATAAACGATAAGTAGAAAACAATAAGCGATAAACAATGTATATATGTATATATAAGAGACTGCGACACTTACTGGCTGGATGGTGCAAGGCCAAGCGCTAGCCTGGCCCACATGGCGTATGTGTAACATTTGCCGCATGGCTCGCTGAATGCCTTAGCGTGTGCTGTGGATGTTGGCGGGGCTTAAATGTCTAACAAAAGCCACTAGCCAGCGAGCAGTGCACCCCAAGCACACGCCCATACACGCTCTAGCTATTTCCATAGTATATATATAATATATATACATATACATATATCACGCATACGGCAGGCCCGGCCGGCCGACTGTCGCTTAGCCACATTGTTGCTTGGCCGCTTTGTCGCCTCGCGTAATGAATACTCATTATAAACACAGAAATATGCCAGAGCTGGGCTGTGCTGCTAGGTGCTGGCAGTCTTGAGCCGCGTCTAAGCGTTGTTTTATCTGGCGCTGACCTTGTGCCTAGCTGGGCGTATACGTAATGCGCGAACTTTCATTGATTTTACGAGGTGCGTGCACAGGTGCCAGTCATTTTTATGATGCTCCAGCAGCACTATGGGACCGCTGGCATTGTGTAGTTATCACAGCATTAAGTCTGGCCGCCCCGTTGAAGGCGCCGCTTGGCGTTTTGGGTATTTTAATTTGTTTTCATAAACTTGTGCACGCAACTTGTTTGTCTTTTATCAAAGTTATTAAGTTTGCTGCATAAAACTAAGCTCACACTGCCCCTCTCTCTCTCTCTCTCTCTCTCTCTCTCTCTGAGTGTGTGTGCATAAAAACTTTTGTCGACTGGGCAGCCACAACTTGATTAAGACTTAGTGCTGCTGGCTGCCGCCTCAATGATGTCCATGTTAATGATGATGCTGCTGCTTAAATTATGCCAAGCCAATGTCAATGTCTTGCTGCGCGTACGTATCCAGGCAAAAAACTTTGCTAGAGCATTTCAATTTTAATGACATAAACTGATACGGCATGGCAAAGACATTTGATTGGACGCTGAATGGCAACAGCAACAGCAACACGAAGGAATTTTATGTTGCCAAGGCATTGGAGGCTCATTAAAATACAAAAACAAAAACAAATACCAGCACCGAAAAGAGAAGTAAACAAAAAAAAAAAAAAATAAATGAAATAAAGGAAAATACGATGGAAAATTTACAGGAGTGCGGCAACATTTGAGTAGCTGCTGCCCAGCAGGCAAGTAATGAGTATTACGAATATTATAGCTGAACAAACATCAAAAGGTAGAGAGAGGGAGAGAGGGAGAGTGGGAAATAGACACACACTCACACACACACACACACACACGGCCAATTCATATATTAATTTTGTGGACAGGCTGGCAAAAGTTTGATGCGGCATGGCTTCAATTATTTTTTGTAGTTGCTCGGGCCATTCCCAGCAGTAAAACTGTGCGTAACTGCAACAATTTTCGGCTTCTTTTTACTTTATTTATTTATTTATTCAGTTTTGTCTTTACGGCCACTCCCCAGGCAAACGCCAACACACACACACACACACACACACACACGCACAAACACAGAGAGACAATTAGCCACGCCAATTAGTTGCAACATTATTATTTTCCACAATTATTCGACTTAGGTGGAAAAAGTAAGTAGCTTATGGATGAGCACGCACACACACATAAACACATACACACAAGCATGCATACATAAATACATAACTACATTCATTCATTCATATATATGCATATATATATATATATCCATTCATATACATTGTATTTCGTCTGGGTTGAGTTTCCTTCTCCCACTCTGCTTATCTCTAGCTCCATCTCATTTGGCTGGCTTTATAGCCATCTGTATTGGGCATTGTAAAACATTATGTGCGTGGCTTATTAAAGTCAGCTTCAGCTTTTGCCCACAATTTGCATACGAGTCCCAAGCACACACACACACACACACGCGCGCGCGCTGTTTTATGCTGTGACAGATTCAAATTTTGCGCCTGTTTCTCTGTTAGCCATTCTCGTCAGTTTATTGCTGTCGCTTTTTATTGCAATTGTGTGACATTTGTTGCGTGTCATTGTCGAGAAGGTACAACTAGCACACTTCAAGTTTTATAACTTGTCGCCGACTCGCGCTGTCTGCATAGCATTCATGCATAGTAGCTCAAGAGCTGCAGCCGTAAAGTAGGCAACACTTTTCGGCCTGCCGCCAAAGAAAACAGCTGCCAAATGTCGATAAATCGGCGACATAAAAATAAGTTGTGCTGCGCATTTAATTGGTTCTCCCACACATACACGATATATATATATATATATATATATGTCTTCTGTTGTTTAGCCATGAAAAATTTCAATTGCCAGCCATAAAAATGTCATTTTAGTTGAAATGCGTAACAGAAATTAAATTAAATTTAAATTGAATTTATTTTCAATAATATATTTTAAGCAAAAATAAAATAAATACAAAAAAATCCGAATTTTCTCGATTGACAGTTTACTCATGAATTTATAATTTAATTTGAAAGCGAAAAAATATTTCTATTTAATTATAGCTGATTTTTTTAGATATTAATTTGACCTTTTTAGTCAGCCCAAATTAGTTTTGATGCTGCTCAGGCTCATTATATTTAATTATATGTGAATTTTTGAGGCAGCCAGTAATATTTATCGATAATTATATATATACATTTATATATATATTTCTCTAGATAATAATTATGCTGCTAAGCCTCGAATGAAGCAAGCTAAACTGTTAAAGCTGATGAAGAGAATTATCATGACTATATAATAAAAGATATTTAAAAATATTTAAAAAATGTAAGCCTAAGCTTCAATAACAGCAAAATTATGCGTTCACTTGGTAAATAATTAATACGAGTTTTTCTTTCATTTAATTTTAAATTTATTTAAAATCTTATATGAATGAGTATATATTAATATTTAAGACTTAGCTTCATTAAAAGCAAAATTCCTTTTTTTGTTAGTTTTTTTATTTTCCTTTTTTTTTTTTTTAAGGCTCAGCTTCAATAATAGCAAATTAATTATTATTATTATTATTATTTTTCATTTAATTTTTTTAGCTTAAAATGTATTAAAAACCTAACTTGATACATCTTGTTCAGCTTGACTATCTCATAACAGAGTTCAATATAAATCGAGTCTAATTAATTACTTAAATATTCATCGAAAAATTTATAGTATTTGCTAATTGAATCAAAGCTGAAGTCACAGTCAATGAAAAAGTAATACAAAATCAGCTGAATCACAATTTTAATTGCTTTTTCGCACGCTCTCTCTTTCCCCCTCCCCACCTACCTACCTCTGTCTCTTTCCCATTGCCTCTCATTGTAAACTAAGCAAAAATATTTGAATGAATTATGCGATTATTCTATGACTCAAATGCCAAGCGAAAGCATTTCTGAGAAACTCAAAGTCAAACCTCGTGGAGTAGACAAAAGCTTATTATATATTTTAGTGGACGACATCTCATGTTTTTTTTTTTTAATATTGCTGCAGCATAGCAAATAGATAGGTTTATTATAAAATGCCTTAATATTCACCTTGGCAACGAATGGCTTCTCCTGCTGCTGCTGCTGCTGCTGCTTCAGCTTTGTTCAGCGTGTTTATGCGCCTTGGCTGGTAGAGCAGATAACCGCTGTGCAATGCAAATGTTATGGCTACAACAATCCATTCTTTAGTCTCATTTGGCATTAGTTTTAACAGACCGTAACCACCCTGCACTCAGCCCCAGCCTGGCCCTGCATCCTGGCGTACTTGCATATATTACGTATACGCAACGCTGGCTGCGCTGTTGCCATTCGCATTTTGTACTTATTTCCTTTGTTTTTCTTTTCTCTTTCTTTTTTTCTGTGTTCTTCTTTTCGCTTTGTAATTTATTGCGTTGGCTTTCTGTGCATTCAGTTTTCTGCGAGCTACTGCTGCGACTCTAATGCCAATTGCCACGCACATTATACACACGTATATAGATACATAAATATTTACATACCTTTTATATATATTGCCCAGCAGGCAGGGGCGAACGGCAGCAGCGTAAAACAAGCGTATAAACAATAAAAAAATGCTTGAACAAAATTATTCTTGCTTTGCTTTAGTTTTGTATTTTATTTCATTCTATTTTTTATTTTCTTTTTTTTTTATTGTCGTTTAACAAAAGGGACTTGAGACCTGAGATTTGCTTTGGTGAGGCGTCGTTTATTTAGAAGTTGACTTCACTTGTATTCAAGTTGTGCCATAAAAATTAATGAACTTCAAGGGCCCGAGACAAGAGCAATCACACTGACTGCGACTGCGACTGCGACTGTGACTGGGACTGTGACTGCGACTCTGACTGTGACTGGTGTAGAGACTTTAGCTGCTACATAAGCCAGATGAGCACTGGAATTAAGCTAATACAAGAGTAGCCGACTAGGGCATAGCAGCAACAATAAAACATTCACATTCACATCCCAGTCGAGCGCTCGCCCAGTCGCCCAGTCGCTCAGTTGCTCCGGCCAGCACATGAAAAACAATTGAGAGGAAACACTTGGGGCCAAGTGGAAATGCAGCTAAATCCTTGCAAAGTTCCTGCAACGGAAGCAGAAGCAAACCAGCTGAAAAATTACGCACAACTTTGAGTGGAAGCGCTGTTAAATGAGCGTGTGGCCGTCAGCAACAACAACAACAACAACAACAATAACAAGAAGAACAAGAATAGTGTTCAAGTGCGTCTGGGCTGCAGCTGCAGCAGTATTTTGTAAGCTCTGTGCCACTTAAGTGCCAACAAAAAGCAATTGAAGCTGATTGGCACAGATAAGGCCAAGAATGAAACATTTTTCCGTTTGCTGAATAAATTGGCTGAGCAGCGCGTTTAATGTAGGCCCTCATATTTAATACCCTGTAATGAAGAGAAATGAATCTATGAAATGCCAAAAGAGCAATCAATGCATGGATTAAATGATAGAATATAAAGTCATATAAAAAGAAATTAAATAAAAAAATAAATTTAATTAAATGAAAATAATAATGGAATTCTTTAAAATATTGAAGCTTGCAGAGATAAACCTAAGAGATACCTAAAAGAAGGACTTTGAATCCGAAAT
>JAUESO010000429.1:0-38025 GCA_030914385.1 Drosophila antonietae
TTTTTAATTGTTTTTTTTTTATATTTGTATATTTATTATTAAATGCATGCTGCCAATTGATAATAATTTATAAACATACGCATATGAATTGTGCATTTAAGCGCTAGAAACTGCTTTTCCGATTTGCCACGCTGCCGTGGGCACGCAATTTTCTATACATGCATGTATGTGTACACAGATGTTTCTACATGTATACACATCCAAGTGATATAGCAGTGAACTTTGTATTTAGGTTAGCTAACGATTACATGTTATTTTCAAAAGACCTGGGTTCAAATCCCGCTGGAAACTTTTTATTTATTAATCGAAAATTTATTAATTTTATTTTTTAAATTCATTAATATTATTATCTTTATGTTCAAATGCTTTCTGCCATCTTAGCAATTGCTACTAAGCTATTATATGCATGAATTATGCAGTTGGCCACAACAAACTTCTTTGCCGATTTGCCACGCCCCCAATGGGCGTAGACGCATAATTTTTGGCCAGTTCTTATTAAGAGCCGAGGCTAACATGACTGCAAAATTTGGTTGCTTACATTCCAAAAATTCTGTATGCCACGCCCCCAAAGGGACTGAAAAATTTTTTTGGGTCATCGATAGAGGAGGACATCAGTAAAATTTTCAAGCTTCTAGCTCTAAAACTGTAGGAGATATAA
This sequence comes from Drosophila antonietae, assembly GCA_030914385.1. Taxonomy (NCBI): domain Eukaryota; kingdom Metazoa; phylum Arthropoda; class Insecta; order Diptera; family Drosophilidae; genus Drosophila; species Drosophila antonietae. The sequence continues at coordinate 659 of JAUESO010000429.1, forward strand.
ACTTTTCCGGTTTGTCATAGCAGAATTTGAAAAATCTCTATATATTCAGGTCCGATTTGCCACGCCCCCAATGGGCGTATACATATAACTTTTTGATCGATCTTATTAGAATCATAACATTAGCTCATATGCGAAATTTCAGCGTTTTAGCTTTGAACGGTGTAGAAGATATGTTTTTACCGATTTTCCCCCATGAGCGTAGATATATCCGCCATAGCTTTTTGAACTTGGGTTGTCAACCCAAGTATACATTCCAAATTGCAACTCTCTAGCTCATCATCTAGTATGATTACTGCCTATGGGCGCAAGAGTTTTCCGATTTGCCACGCCCCTAGTGTATATGTATATGTTCAAAAGTATACGTTCAGACGGACGGATAGCAAGACGGTCATTGCACAAATCCAATTTTTCCCATTGGGAACAGAGTATAAAAAAAACTGTTATCGAGACCCAATCCAGTATAGAAGTATATTACTGTAATGTGTAATGTCCGTTCGTCCGTCTGTCCGTCCATCCGTCCGTCCGTCCGTTTGAACGTCTAGATTTTGGAAACTACAAAAGCTAGAGAGCTGATTTCACATCAACACTCATATGTTAGTTACGCAGTACGATATGCAGTACGCAGTACGTTTTTTCGGTAACTTATCCCATTTCCAAATTATCGATCATAAATTGAAAATTCGTTTATATGTTTTAGGGTTTTTGAGCATAACTTCTACACCGTTTTAGCTAGAGACTTCAAATTTGTTTATTTAAATAGACATTATGGATACGCTGATTATGTAGTTTTGGATGCCACGGTCCCTTCGCCCCCAATTTGAAAAAAAAAAAAACGCAATTCAAATACTAGAGACTTGCAATTTGGCAACACACATTTGGATGCCATTAATCTACTCTGAAAATTTCGTAAGGATCATCCATCTAGAAATGGAGTTATAAGCGTCCAAAGTTCAGCCCAGCCCACCCCCAAGCCACGGCAGCAACTGCGTGGTTAGCAGAGCGTGCGCTCATAAGTGCGTAAAGAAGAAGAGTATCACTTTTTTGCAGGGTTCAGGGTATCTCGTAGTCGAGCCGTCTCGACTAGAGCCTTCTTACTTGTTTCTCTCTCTCTCTCACTCTATGCGAGCACAAGCCAGTTGCCCACAAAAATTGAAATTTGTTCGCAAGTGGCGATTCCCGACGTTCCCATCTGCCCTTCTTAGTAAGAGTATGCCGAACTCTTAAACGGCTTTGCCATGTTTATGCAAAATGTTAGTGATTTCATGATTATTTTTGAGAAGGGTATGAAAGCGCTGATGTGCATAATTTGCGATGAGCATGCACACACACACTTACAGTGTCTTGCTACATGTATGAGCATTTATGTGACTGTGTGCGAAACTATTGCTGCCTTTAGCAACTGTAGCGCCCAATATTTGCAGTTTGCAGTCACAAAACAATTCATACAACATTTTATCTGTTTTGCATTTTTCCTGCAGAGCAGCTATTCATAAATGGGTTTTTAGATCATTAGTAATGATCCAATATCGATACTTAACTAAAAGACTTAAATTTTTAACATTTCAATCGTCAAATGCAATAAAACAACTCACCAAATTGAGAAAAAGTAAAATTAAAAAAGAAAATATTTCAATTTGCTAAAAAAAATTTATTCCCGCTGACCGCTGTTTTCAAAATTTTCCCGCTATCGTATTTCCAAAACAGCCAGATGTGGCTGGAAAAAAATTACATCACTGGTTGTCCAGTCTATGTCTATTCTTTACTATTGAACTGTAATTTGTTTCAATTTACCAATTATTTAAAATTCCATTTTATTTCGTATGTTGATACATCTCGACCCGATTGTTACAATATTATTCTGTCATCTCATTGGGTGGTGAAAACTCATCTTTGAAAAGAGCTTACTTTGAGTCTTGTTTGGTTCATTTCAATTTAGGTTTTTTTTTATACCCTGAGTCCATTGAAAATGGGAAATCAGGGTATAATGGTTTTGTTAAATGTATGTAACAGGCAGAAGGAGGCGTGGCAGACCACATAAAGTATATATATTCTTGATCACGGCGACGAGAAAAGTTGATATAGCCATGTCCGTCTGTCCGTCCGTCCGTCCGTCCGTCCGTATGTATGAACGCGTCGATTTCCGAAAATACAAAAGCTAGAGAGTTTGTTTCAGTAATTCGATTACTTGTATATTTGCAAAGTTATCGATAAATGAATTTATCGGGGACCAGTTATAAAATTCTAGCTAATTCATCTTTAGAGTTAGAGTCTCCAAGTCTTCTGCATATATATAGATACTAATTTAATACAATTTCGGTTTTTGTCAGATTTTGGATTCCGGTCCCAATTTCGCCCCACCACCCCCCAAATATGTTAAAAATGCATTTCAAATACTAGAGACATGCTGTTTGGTTTAGAATATAGATATGAATATCATAATCATAATCTGAAGAAATCAATACGATTGTCCATCTAGAAACAGAATTATCAGTCATCAAAGTTTTCTCATCAAAACCTATGTGGCGCAGCAACAAAGGCAGCGAGACAGCAAGCCGCCTGCATTGCTCACACACATACATGCTTACAAGCGTGTGTGTGTTCGTGTTTTTGCATGTATAGTTTCTTACGCATAGAGAATCGAAACTAAGCATTCTTGGAATATGATTCGTTCTAAGAAGGGCTCAGGGGATTTCGTAGTCGAGCAGTCTCGACTACAGCTTTCTTACTTGTTTTTTTTTTTTTTTTTTTTTTGATTTCATTTTTTTTCAGCTTTTGTCTTTGACTCTATAGCGCATTCGGCTCCCGTCCATTTTCTGAGTACTTTGTTCTGTAAAATTTGTATTCTTTTAATGTGTGTTTGCGCAGCGGATCCCCATAAGGTATGGCGTATGTGAATACTGGTGCCACAATCGCGTTGTAAATTTTCTTTTTGCTGTGGAGCGATAGTTTACTGTCGCTCCTAAGCATCCAGTTAAGTTTTTTCAATTTGAACTGGCACCTCTTCAGCATTTGGCTTATGTGGGTCTCTTGTCCAGTATGACTCCGAGATAGTTTACTTTATTTGCCTTCGGTATTATATCTCTAAGTAATACGTCAATCGCCTTTTCTTAATGTGAATGTGACATGTATTGATTTTTGTGTGTTCACAGCAATGCTCCAGCGTTTGTGCCATCTATTTAGTTCGTGTAGATATGTTTGCATCTTGATTGAGGCAACTTGTGGCGACTTATTCCTACTGAGAATAGCGGTATCATCAGCATATGTGGCGATTAGCATACCATTATTGGATGAAGGCAGTGGCATATCGGCAGTGAATAGAGTGTACAATTTAGGGCCAAGAACACTGCCTTGGGGTACACCTGCTCTAACGGGCCGAGTCGACGAAGTTGCTTGTCCTTTTACCACTTGAAAGGTTCGTTCTGCTAGGTATGAAGACAACATCTTAAAGGAGGAGCTGGGTAGAGCGTCTTTTATTTTCTTTAACAGGCCCAGATGCCAAACTCGGTCAAACGCCTGCTTGATGTATATAAATACTACAGAACAGTATTCCTTTTCTTCAAACGCGCCCAATATGTATTGAACCACTCGGTGTACTTGCTCTGGCGTGCCGTGTTGTCTTCTAAAGCCAAATTGGTGGTCCGGTATAGTGTTTCTCTCACTCAGCTCGTTCAGTACTCTATGCATAAATATTCTTTCGAATATTTTGGAGAGCACCGGTAGTAAGCTGATTGGTCTATAGGAAGTAATTTCCTTTTCGGGTTTGCCCGGTTTCGGGATCATGACTATTTCAGCACGTTTCCAGCAAGCTGGAAAGCTTTCTGCATGGCTCGATTGCTAGAGATTCTGCGATAGGAGAGCTTACTATTGCTCGCATGTCTTCGAGTTCTGCAGGTGCAGTTGTTATCATTGGCGTGAATTGCTCCTCTAGGTGGTCAGCAAATGCCTCAGCTTGAGCTTTGTTTACCATTAGCCAGATTCCAGTAGCATTGCGAATAGGGTGACGACGTAGTGGCTGGAATTCCAGAGCTGGAATTCCGCACGTTCTAGCTCCTCACTAATTCGCCTGTTTTGCAACTGAGCCAGGAATTTTTTGAGCTGTCTGGTGGCTTCGTTGTATCTTCTTTTATTGTTTTCTGTGCGTGATCGGATCCATCGGCTCCTTGTCCATCTTTTGTACTCAAGAAGACTTTGAGCGTGTGGGGTGAGGGCTATATTGTAAAGAGAAGGACTTTGTGTTGCTGGAGAGGGTGGTGCGGCTGAGCACGCTGCTTCTTTTATCGCACCTTGCAGTTTAGTTGCTGCGTATTCCTCATCTTCTGCAGTGCATAGTTCAATTTCCGGGTCCAGTGACGATTGCAGAGCAAGCTTAACCCTTTATATGGCACCCGGTCGGATTTTGATGTAGTTTCTTTCATTAGATAGAAAAATTAAAATAAAAAATACAACTTTTTTCTTTTTTTGAAATTTTCCTTTTTTTCATATTTATTTAAGGATAAAGGGATTGTTGCATATATGCAACAGATAGGCTTGTAGTGAAAATAATTGAAGGATTTCATAGTGTTTTTCAAAGTTAATTTAAAATTATAAAAATAGTATAAAAAGTCGAGTTACTTTAAAGCAAATGAAAATTTTTGAAACAATTATTTCTTTTGTTAAAGCAGAGTGCTACGCCACATTTTTCGCACATTGTCTGTGAAAAACCAGTGCAGTTTGGATATTTGCATCTTGTTCTGTTGTCAGTCCACGTTGGCCAATGCCCAATCTGATCTTGACGCACCATCTGATTCGGTACATGTTGAGTTGGACCTCTCTGCTTTTTTTTCTGCAATTCATTTTCAACAGAATAACTTCGCTTTCCAGTTTTAGTTTTTGTGTCAACTTTTCTCAAAACTTCAGCGATGTCTAGCCGAAACTCTGATGAGCTTAAACGTTTTTTTGGCGATGCATTTTCTTTATGCACTCGTTTATACAACAACCAAGCGTTGCTGACTGTCAAGTCCAGCAGGTGATAAAAAACACGAACTTGCCAGCGTCTGCTTCTTATCCAAATTTTATACCTTCCAATTATGCTATCTATGAGATCAACGCCACCCATATAGCTATTATATTGTGCTATTGCAAATGGACGGTCAATATGAACATAATCCTTTTGGACTTTGTTGTAACGTCGGGCTGTGTCTTTGGGACTTATTCCAGCGTAATTGGATGCCAAAGTAACAATTTTGTTATCCACCCATGAAGTTAGCGAAATGTCCACTCCACCGTAGTCGGCAACATGTTCCACTGATGTACCTCGTGATTTTTTTTTTTAAGTTTATCTGGTCAATGGATTTATGATTTGGAATTCGGGTTTTTCTTATTGTTCCCAAAGCTAGAATTCCTTCTTCCGCCAAGTACTTCAAAAGGGGTAAGGAGTTAAAATAATTATCAAAGTATAATCGATAATTCCGATGCCTGGGCATATCTCTAGCCAATCTGACGACGCAGTTTGATGCCGCACCCAAATCTGGCTCGTTAGGCCGTACTTTATTTTCATTTCCACTATCTATTTCGAATTTGTAGCAGAAGCCTAAATTACCGCTAAGTACAAAAATTTTATAGCCCCATTTATGAGGCTTGTTGGGATTGTACCTTTTCATGTGGTTCTTAGCCTTTGTTGAACATATCTGTTCATCAACACACAAAAATTGTTCCATAGGAACTTTTTTAAAATTTTTGTTCAGTTCATCGATTATTGGCCTGACTTTGAATAGCCGATCGTGACAGGAGTGTGACAAAGGCAGGGCTTTATCATTGTTGTTAAAGTGAATGTGACGCCTAATCATTTCAAATGTTTTTTGCGACATAATATTCTGTATCGCTGGTACTCCAATTACTGTTGACCAATATTGAGTAATCCTTGGAAGACGCGAAATTGACATGTATAATATTATTCCAACAAACTGTCGAATATCTAAGGACGTAAAATTGACATGTGCGTTAGGGACTTTTTGGCGAATATAAAGATTTGTTTCGATTGTAATTTCATCAAACAGGTTTTTTGGAAAAAGAAACAAAAAAAATTGTATTGGCTCTGATAGTTCCATTAGTTCCATAGGCAACATAGTACTCCCGAGAAACTGCAGTTGATTTTCGTTCAAAATTAAGCTGCGTTGTCTCCATAGCAAGTTTCTTTTCAGATCAGGGTTATTAGTGGAAACATTTGGCTCAGAATCATCCATGAGATTTGAGTTTGAAACGTCTAAGGCATTACTCGGTGGATTTTGGTCATCGATGTCATCTTCATCCGTACTACTTCCATCTTTCTCATCTGGATAAAAATCGCTTTCCTCATCAGCAGAAAAGTCAAGTTCATCCTCGCTATCTAAACTGTTAAAAATAATTTTCAATCTGTGAAGCTGTTAAACCTTTTCCTGACATATTTCCTGCGTAAGAAGTACTATTTGTATATTTGTATGTAGTCTCATAAAACACATACGACAAACCCAAGACAACTTCTATGACACATAACAACATATAACCATATGTATAAACTCATAACAACACATAATATAACCACAAATACTCTATGTTGCATATATACAACAAAATAAATTCTGTAATAGTTGTTTCGAATAGTTGTTTGATGCATATCTGCAACATACCGATTTTTCAAATCTACACACAATACACAACAAGAAACATCAAAACTTGATATCACATGCATTTCAAATATATTTACCTTTGGTTTTTTCAAGTTTTTCGTATACAAAATATCTAAAATTTTAATAAAATTTTGCAGCACAATATTTTTGGCGTACACAACTTGTGCTTCTCACAAAATTGGCGGGAAAGTGAACATATGTTTTACAAAACATCTAGAAGTGTGCCCGAACCAAATTATATATAAAATACGTATGTTTCAGATGTACAACAAATAGCCACATTCGATTTGTTCGATTTGCATTGCGACAAAATACATTTTAAGCGGTATGTTGCAGATATGCAACACTGCCATATAAAGGGTTAAGGTAGTCTTCAATGCTAAGTTGTCCGTCGCAAATGCCTTTGTAAATTGCAGACGGACATTGCCCGTTTTTCGGGTAGCGTGTAGGGGCTCCAGTAGCCAGGACGGAATATTGACACCTTTGAATTGCATTAAATATTAACTCTCCGCGTTGGTTTGACCTACTGCTTCCCCAAAATGAATGCCATCCGTTCCAGTCGCCTCCAATTAGAATTTTGTTACTGCTTCGGCTTAGAAGCTGAGTTATGTCCTGCGTGCAGAGATAGCTGTTTGGTGGGCAATAGATCGATGCTATTTCTACTTCTCCAATTGATGTTGGAATTTTAACGGCCGAGCACTGCAGTGTTGTGTTGGAATAAGGAAGTAGAGGTGTATGTGTTAGTGTTGACCGAACCAGGAGTGATGATCCACCGAAGCTGTTTGTTCCTCCACCATGGGCCTAATAGTGCTCATACCCTTGAATTTTAACTGTCGGACATTCACGACGTTCTGCAATGAGCATCACATCTATGTTCTTTTGTAGCAGAAAAACAGCTAATTCCTGCGCTTTATTACGCAAGCCATTAGCGTTCCAAATTCCTACGCGTAAGGCCATTATTTGGAGTTGAGCTTGGTGATTAGAGCCATTAGGCTGGTCATCACTGTTGTTTGTTGGGCTTGCACCTCTTGCATTGCTCTGAGCTCTGCATGGATTGCTTCAAATTGTCGCTGCTGCTGTTGCAGAATCTGCTTAAGTCCCGCATCGGGCTTGTATGGGTCAGCTTGGGACTTTACTCCTCTAGCTGCTTGGGCGTATGAAATTCCATTTGCTGGTGGCGCAGTAGCGTTCATATTGTTGCTCATGAACTGTGGCTGTGCTGCTTCGAAGCGGCGCGGTGCAGCGTTAAAGTCTTTTGCCGGGTTGTGTCTTTGTACTGGAGCCTGCAATTTTAATAACTTCTTGTACGTGGGGCAGCCTTTATAGTTGGCCGGGTGTTGTTCTTCGCAGTGGACACAAATTGGAGTTTGGTCTTTTGGTCGAGTGCAGTGTTTGGAGTCGTGATCCTCTGCGCATTTAACACACCTGGGTATTTTGTGGCAGTATCTCTGCGTGTGCCCATTCTCTCATTCTTGACAACGATAGAATTGCCGTAGGTCGTTGAACTTGCGTGGAAGTTCAACCGTGCATCGCTGTCTGCAAATAACACGCAAATCTAAAATTTGCTTGTTGTTTGGTGGATCACATCGACAAAGAATATATTTAGCGGCGATTTGTCGATGCGGCTAACAGGGTTGTGCATATTTTTAACTGTGTGCCCCTTATTCTCGAGATCTTCTTTAATGCATTGTGCATCTGTGCTGTGATGAAGACCTTTAAGGCAAACTCGGTAAGGCTTATCCTCCTTTAACTGGTAGCAGTGGAACTCCAGTCCTTGCTCTGTGAAGTGCTTCACGACAGCGCGATAGTCTTCGCTGTTTCGCGTAAGTACCCCAATGTCGTTACGCCTTGCCGCAATGCATCAGCAAAAACTCGTACGACATAAAGAGTTTTTGCTGATGCATTGCTCGATTAGCAAATGGAAATTAGCCACCGAGTTGATATTAGGACACCAAATAGGGAGCGGGCGTGGCGTAGGTTTCTCCATTGGCACTGTATCATCCAATTTCTTCAGTATCGTCATCCGCTTGTGGGAGGGTGAAACGATTTTGAGACATAGCTTCAGCTGCCGCAATGCTTGTGTTAGGTTGATCTTCCAGCATCTTCTTTTTGGTGATCTTTGGAGAAATACCTGCTAGTTTCCGTTTTGTATTAACGTTCCTTGGAGTTCTCACTGATGTTACATCCAATTTGGCTGTTGCGTTTATTTTCTGGGCCATGACCAGCTTAAATTGCTCTTGCAAGTTTGCTTTTGCAGGGGCAGCGGCGAGATCTGTGCTTGCAGTGTTGGGCTTAGCTGTTTGGGATGCCATTCTTTTAGCAATAGTCGCATTAAATTTTGCTTGCAGGGTTGGGGACATAGAAGTTTGCTTGTTGCTATTGTTGGGCATCATTTATTTAAGTGCAGTCGCACACAGTAGATGAGAATTTTGTTCGGCCTAAAAGTATGCCTTTTACCAAAAAATATTGACAGCCTAAAAGTAGGCTGCAGGTTTTTTGGCAGAACCGTGGCATGCAAAATCTAAAAATTACATAATCTAGATATCCATAATATCTATCTAAATAAACAAATTTGAAGTCTTTAGCTAAAACAATGTAGAAGTTATGCTCAAAGAACCTAAAAAATGAAGGGTTTTCGATTTTTTGGAAATGGGATGAGTTATCGAAAAAAACAAAATAAACTCGTACTGCGTAACTAACATACGAGTGTTCATGTGAAATTTCAGCTCTCTAGCTTTTGTTGTTTCCGAAATCTCGACGTTCATACGGACGGACGGACGGACAGACGGACAGGGCTCAATCAACTTATTTTTTTATTCTGATCAAGAATATATATACTTTATAGGGTCTTCGACGTCTCCTTCTGCTTGTTACATACATTTTCACAAAACTGAATTCCCATTTTCAATGGGTTCAGGGTATAAACAAAATCAAGTGGAATATTTCTTGGTGTCTACTGGCCATGTTTGTTGGCCTAATTAGTGCTCTGCATTTTTATGGCATGATTTTCGGCGTTGTAAGCGTTTTGGCGCCATCAAAGTGTACAACAGTAAAGTGACAATTTATAAAGCAATACTAAGCCCCTTATGGAGATATGCTCTTCATGTCTATGGAATTGCGGGAAAATCAAACCTAAACAAAATAAGAGTTGCACAAGCAAAAATCCTCCGGCAAATTACCAATGGTACATGCGTACCAGGGACATTGAAAAAGATCTCAAGGTCCCCAAAGTTGGAGATGTAATGCAAGAGGTAGCTGCTAGATACCTTGCAAGACTCGAAGGCCACCCAAACCCTTTGGCGAGAAGACTTAACAAAGAAGCCAGAAAAAGAAGTGCCATCCACAGGACCTCCCTGCGAGGTTCCTATAAAATAATGTTTAATGTAAAAGTGAATGTGATTATTGTGTGATTAATTAACCAAATTGTGATTGTTGTTTATGAAAATTGTTATTGAAATATCTGTAGTGTTATACTGTAAATAATTGTACCTTTATGTTCAACTTGTTAAGCTGCCAATTAGGTAGTAGAAAGCCTGTTTAAATAAAATAATATAAACCTTTTTACAAAAAAAAAAAAAAAAAAAAAAAAAGATTTTCTTCTATGATTTATTGTACACTATGAAGGTATGATGCACGGGGCACCCACGCACAAATTGTCTGTGCCGTTTCCAGATATTCTGGTGGCGGCGTTCGGGTAAATATTTATTATTTATGTGACAACTAGCTGAAGTGTCAATTATAACTACTCTTCTAATAGCTGTTGATTTCGCTCATTGTTGTTGAATTTTGCAGCCTCTTTGGGGGCGTGGCATATGAAAAAAAAAACCTGTAATTCTCGCATTTTTGAGTTAAAGATAGCAACAAAAAATAATTCGTCTACACCCACTGGGAACGTGGCAAATCGGCAAAGAAATTTGTTGTGGCCAACTGCATAATTCATGCATATAATAGCTTAGTAGTAATTGCCAAGAAGGCAGAAAGCATTTTAACATAAATATAAAAATATTAATATATTAAAAAAATAAAACTTATAAGTTTTCGAATCATAAGCAAAAGGTTTCCAGCGGGATTCGAACCAAGGTCATTTTAAAATAACATGTAATCGTTAGCTTAACCTAAATAAGTTCACTGCTACAAACTAACAATTCAATCGCAATTAGTAGAATACTATAGTATACAGCTTTTGCATGCATACTTAGAAAATCGCTTAATTTGCGCGCACGCAGTGGTTATACTCGTATAGTGTGTATAGGAAAAACGTTTTTTGCTTGCCATGTACGTTTGCTAATAAAAATATTTCATTTATTAAATAAATAAACTTCACTTACGGGAACAGAGTCTCTCGCAGTCAGTTGCGCCTAACTGCAACGCTGTTACTTTTTTTTTTAGCATTACTTTTACATCGTTTGAGACTTCGAATTTGTATATTTAAATAGATGTTATGGATACGCAGATTATTTTATAATCAGATTTTGGATGCCACGTCCCCTTCGCCACCAATTTGAAAAAAAAAACAACATTTGAAATACTAGAGACTTGTAATTTTGCAAATAAACACATTTGGATGGTCTTAATATATTCCGAAAGTTTCATAAAGTTCGTCCATCTAGAAATGGAGTTATGGGCGTCAAAAATTCAGCCCAATGCACCCTCAAGGCACGGCAGCAACTGCGCGGTTAGTAAAGTGCGCGCTCATACGTTCGTAAAGAAGAAGATAATTATTCTTGTAAATGCCTACAACTGTATATCAGCGTGTTGCTGCGTGCGTGTATGTGCTTGTATAGTTTGATACGCGTGCAGAAACGAATCGAATAACTTTTCTTGGAAGATTATAGGTACTTCGGTGGGTTCAGGGGATCTTGTAGTCGAGCAGCCTCGACTAGAGCTTTCTTACTTGTTATACCCTGATTACCCATTTTCAATGGGCACAGGGTATAATGGTTTTGTTAAAAGTATGGGACAGGCAGAAGGAGGTGACAGACCCCATAAAGTATATATATTCTTAGTCAGGGTGACGCGAAAAATTGATATAGCCATGTCCGCCTGTACGTCCTTATATATGGACGGTCTATCTCATAAACTTTTAAAACTAGACACTTCAACCTTTTTTTTGATAGGTCCGTGTATTGCAGGCGGTTTACGATTATGTTTTAGAAAACCGGCGACTTTTTCCGTTTCAGAGGTATCGATTTGAACATATATTGAGAATCTGTTTAGAAATTATATCCCGTTCATCTTTGCAGTTAGAGTCTTCATCGATTTTTGTCAGATTTTGGATACCGGGCTGAAAGTCGACTCGACTTTCAATGGTAAATAGACACATTTCAGTGCTATTATTATATATTGAGTTATAAGCTTCCAAAATATTGCCCAACCCACCCCCAAGCCACGGCAGCAACTGCGAGGTTAGCAGAGCGCGCGCTTATACGTTCGTAAAGAAGAATCTCGTAGTCGAGCCGATCAACTTATTCCCATTTCAATGGGTTCAGGGTATAATGGTTTTGTGAAAATGTATGTAACAGGCAGAAGGAGACGTCGCAGACCCCACAAAGTATATATATTCATGATCAGCATAAAAAAATAAGCCCTGTCCGTCTGTCCGTTCGTCCGTCTGTCCGTCTGTATGAACGTCGAGATTTCGAAAACTACAAAAGCTAGAGAGCTGAAATTTCACATGAACACTCGTATGTTAGTTACGCAGTATCGAAAACTCGTTTACATTTTTTAGGTTTTTTGAGCATAACTTCTACACCGTTTTAGCTAGAGACTTAAACTTTATATATTTAGATAGATATTATAGATATGCAGATTTTGTGACTTCTGATTTTGGATTCCACGTCCCCTTCGCCCCCAATTTGAAAAAAAAAAACGCGTTTCAAATACTAGAGACTTGCAATTTAGCAAATAGATACATTTAGATACTTTTAATCTACTCTGACTTGCAATTTGGCAAATAGATAAATTTAGATACTTTTAATCTACTCTGAAAATTTCATAAGGATCGTCCATCTAGAAATGGAGTTATAAGCGTCCAAACTTCAGCACAACCCACCCCCCAAGCCACGGCAGCAACTGCGCAGTTAGCAGAGCGCGCGCTCATAAGTGCGTAAAGAAGAAGAGTATCACTTTTTTTGCAGGGTTCAGGGTATCTCGTAGTCGAGCCGTCTCGACTAGAGCCTTCTTACTTGTTTTTTTTTTTTATAGTCAGCTAAATTGTGTGCCCGATGCACTTGCCACGAATTGAAATTTCCTTGTTGTAGCCTGGAATTCAATATCCCAGAATTGCAGGGTTATATTCGGGGCATGCCCCACCAGCCAGTGACATTTGTTAATTAAACTTATTGCTAAACGCTTTAAGCATATGGCGCCTGCCTATACTCTGTAAAAAAAGCGACCCCACCCCAGGCACCCTGTAGGTAATGACAAATGGTTGTCAGTTCATAAGCAGCATTGCAGCTGCGCCAGTTGTCGTTTGGAATTTTGCAATTGAAGGCAGAGCCCCACTTTAGTGAGGGATATGCTGAAAAATAACTAGAAAATTAAATCGATAATAAAAGACTAAAGCCAAACTTTTTTTTTGTTGCCCATCTACTATATGGGCTGGGTGGAGAGCATGATAGGAGGGAGGGATGGAACAGAGGGAGGGCTTGTGGCGTGTTGCACGTTGTAAATGAAGTTGGCAGCTGTGTGCAACAGGAGCGGCGAGAGTTTGGTGCTGCGCTTTTCGATGTCCAATGAACTGTAAAAATGCTGGCACAATATTTAAAACTTTTAATTGTTTGCTGAATTGGAACAAGAGCAACAACTGGCACATTGTAGCAGTGCGCAGTGTAACATTTGCGCTTTACAGCCAACTTTAAGGTCAAACGTTTCGCCCAGCTGTTGTCCGTCCAGATTCAGATTCAAGTTCTCATTGCCATCAACGTCGTTCCTCTCCCCTCACTTCACTTGGGTATTTGTTTCGCTTTTAAGTATATTGCATTTCATGAAGTCATACATCACACAGTGGCAGGCAACATGCGGTTGCCGCTGTGAGCGTCACGACGTTCCTGCTTTAGGGATCGAGCCAGACATGGGCCAGCGGGGATGTGGGGCAGCGCGGAAAGCGCGAAACAGAGCACGAGGCGGACCGCGTTGGCTGTGAACCCTGCCTCATTTTAGTGCGGCCTATGCGCACATTTATAAATTCGGCTCACAGTTTCATTTTGAGCCAATTGAAAATGGGAAATCAAGGTATAATGGTTTTGTTAAAAGTATGTAACAGGCAGAAGGAGGCGTGGCAGACCCCATAAAGTATATATATTCTTGATCAGGGTGACGAGAATAATATTAGATTTCGTTCATCTTTAGGGTTAGAGTGTCCAAGTCTTCTGTATATATATACATATATATAGATACTAATTAAAAACAATCTCGATTTTTGTTAGATTTTGGATGCCGGCCCTAAAATTTGCCCACATCCTCCAAATTTGGAGAAACGTAATTCCAATACTAGAGACTTTCCATTTGGCAAAAAATACACATTTTAGTGCAACCCACCCCCAAGCCATGACAGCAACTGCGCAGTCAGCAGAGCGCTTGCTTATACGTTCGTAAACAAGAAGAGTATTAGTTTTATTTTTAGGGTACAATGTATCTCGTAGTCTAGCAATCTCGACTAGAGCCTTCTTACTTGTTGTATTTGATCTCAATCTTATAGAGAATTTTTGTGGATCAAGTTGGATTGCCAAGCTCACAGAATGCCGATATCAACAATATCCGTTCTAAAGACAAGGCTGCAGGAAAAGCGGGCCAAAATCGGCTCAAGGACACAACAATAATTATTAGGAATATGTCAAAATTTCTTAAGGACCATATCGAAAATAATGGATATCATATCAAGTATTATATATGATCCATTTTTCAGTAAAACTCGAATTTTTATAGTTGTTTAAGAAAAACCCTAATAATAATGTGACGCCAAATTTTGTGTTTTTCTTGTTTATGTATAGTTCCTATTAGTTATGTTAAATATAATACCTTTATGTATACCTCACTGACAAGGTAATTTTTCAATCTATAAGTTACCATTTACAGTCTTTTATTTTGATAAATAGTTTGTTTTATTTGCGTTTGAAGTTGGAAAAAACAAAAAATCAAATATTAATGTGATACATTATAGGTGAACTTTAATTTACTTAAGACAAATAATACGCAGAAACAGCTATAAGCTATAACTAGAGGAATCACATATGTAAGTGTTTCATTCGAAATAAATCTATGCATTGTTTATCTACATATTTGTTAAGCTATTCAAATCGATTAGAATTGATCGCAGTTCTCCAGCTCAATCACTGCTGATAGCAGTTTCAGCTCTTATTTCTTAACAGCTTCAACTTGACAACATGACTTGAACAGATTGAATTGAGTAAACGATTGAAGTGCAATCACACAGATGCAGTTCAGTTTGACCGATGAAAGGTGTTCTGGAGCGCTGTCGGTCTGATCATATGTTGTGCCTTCGCACTGTTCCTTTCTCTCTCTCTTCCTCTATCTATCTCTCTCACTCTCACTCTTTCTCACTATGGTAGCTCACTACATACTCCTTGCTAGCCGGTTGGTTCTACCATGCGCTGCGCCTTGTATCTCTCCCTTTCTCTTTCTCTCACTCTTTTTCTCTCTCTCTTTCTCTCTCTCTCTCTCTCTCTCTCTCTCTCTCTCTCGGCGTGTTGTATTTCATTTTGTGTGCTGGTTGCCCCTTGCAGTTGTTTTAGTTGAAGTTTCCGTTTCGTGGACAGTTTACTTTCATACTTTTGTGATTCTTTGACTGCACACACACACATACACACACAGAGAGAGGAGGTTGACGTTGTCGCGGAGTACGGTCGGTGTTTTTGTGATCCAGTATCCGATATTTTGTTTTTGCTGTGAAAGTGGAAATAATTAAAGACAAGGTGTATGCTGCGGACTATACTTACTCAGCTATCCCAAAGACTGCGAGATAAACGCTTAAACGTGTTTAAACGCTTTGTGGCCGCGTCGCGAAGTATTCGCTTGGCCGAGTGTGGTGCAAGAGAGGGGGGGCAGTAGCGTCACTTTTTGGCTTTCCAACTCTTTTTTCGACACAGGGCAAGTGTTGCACTTGTGTGTCACATTTGTCACACTTGCACAAATAATAACAATCAGGTGCACTCACTCCCACAGCTGTTAGTAGTGCTGGAAATTGCAGCGGACATTCAGCTGTTCACTAACCTTTTTGAGTAGCTTGGTCTTAGCAAAGACAGCAACCTAACCAAATAGACGGAGTAATATTGGACCAACCATCACAGGCAAAGTACCTTGGCATCACTCTGGACAAGCGTTTAACATTTGGTCCTCACATTAAAGCTGCGACCAGGAGATGTGGGCAACGCATGCAACAGCTGCGGTGGCTGATCAACAGAAGAAGCACCATGTCACTAAGAGTGAAGAGAGCAGTCTACGTCCACAGTGTGGCTCCGATTTGGCTCTATGGTGTGCAGATTTGGGGAATAGCTGCAAAAAGTAACTATAAGCGCATACAGGTCCTTCAAAACCGAGCTATGCGGCAAATTACGAACTGCCCTTGGTATGTGCGCGGCTCTACCCTACATCGAGATCTGAATCTGCATACAGTAGAGGAACAGATTGGTAGACACACGAGCAGATACAGTGACAGACTGGTCAGACACCGTAGCAGACTAGCGAGACAACTACTCCCTGTGAGACCACTAAGGCGACTAAAACGCTTGGGATTTGCCAAAAATATGAATTAAACATAAGTATAATTAAATTAAAAATTAATTAAATAGTTATAAGTCCTTCTGTATACAACAGAAGGTTAGGTCATTATTTTAGTATATAAATGTGCTGTTAAGTTACTACAATTGCAATGTATGGGTTCAACGCTTAAACAAATAAAAAAAAAAAAAAAAAAAAAAAAAAAAAAAAAAAAAAAACTCCCCCTTGCGGTTATCAAATCGCTTCGGTCAGCCTACGGTGGACAGTAAAGAGCTAGAGTTGCTCTCCCAGTTGGGAAAGCCAAAACTCTGCTCAAGCTGTCCAAAATTAGAATAGGATGGGTAGTTTGCCGTATCCGAGCCGTGGACCAGCCTAAACGCTGCTTCAAGTGCCTCGATTACGGTCATATAGCAGCTAACTGCGCTAGCGACTGTGACCTGAAGGATGTCTGTTTCAGGTGTGGCGAGATGGGTCACAGTGCAAAAGCATGCACCAAGCCGCCCAAATGTAGCCTCTGCGTCCGAAAAGGCGAAAAGCAGACCATTCAGCAGGCAGCTTCAAATGCCCATCCTACCGTGAAGCTGCGCGTAAAATGAAATGTTAAGGTTTGTTCAGCTTAACTTAAATCATTCTGTAGCTGCACAAGATCTACTAGAGCAGACTGTAAGAGAAAAATTTATAGACGTAGCCTTTCTCAGTGAACCTCATCACTGTAAGACCAGCTGAACGTGGGTAACAGACAGTACTGGCAAAACACCGCTGTGGGCATGTGGCGGTTCAAAGAATGTGCTTTCAGATGTTAAGCCATTCAATGGATTCGTACGCGGCCGATACGGTAACTTATGGTTCTACAGTTGCTACCTGGCCCCCAGCATGCAGCTCAGCGATTTCACAGCGACGCTTGATGAGCTTGCCGTGGATGCTAGGTGTCGGAAGGCCATTATAGCAGGCGACTTTAAGTCATGGGCGTTAGAATGGGGTATCCACACAACTAATGCCAGAGGCCGCATCCTTCTTGAGATCTTCGCAACATTAGATGTTGCATTGCTCAATAGTGGCCACGAGTAAACCTTCAGTAGGGCTGGATACGGATCTGTAATTGACATAACTTTTGTCACTTCATCCCTTTTTCGGGAAGCAACATGGAGTCATTGCGATAGTTATACGGGCAGCGATCATACGGCACTTCTGTTCACAATAGGGGAGCCACCTGCCAGGGCGCCAAGCTTGTGGAGAGAATCGTATCAGCTGGATACTTTCAATCCCTTGTGCCATTCAGTCGCTGGGCACATCTGGCAATGCTGAGGCCAGAGCATGCCAAATGGTAGCCCAAATTCAGAGTCCCTGCAGTAGCAGCATGATACGCCGCAAGCAGTTCATGCGACAACAAATGCCTATGTATTGGTAGAATGCACAAATAGGTGACATTCGACGCAAATGCATCCAGGCGAGAGGAAGCTACCAACTCGCCCGCGGTAGGCCCACGTATTTAGAAATGCAAGTAGCGTACCAGGCGGCTAGAAGACAGTTAAAGAAGGCCATTCGGGCAAGCAAAAGAGAATACTTCTTAGAGTTGTGCGACTCAGCCGAATATGACCCTTGGGGCAGGGCATATCCTATGGATCGATTGGAGCTTAACTCAATTGTGGAAACGCTCTTTCCCGAAATATTAAGCTCCATCCATGCCCCTGAGTCCATGGCTGCTGAGCAGGGCTCAACGAGCACTCAAATTGCTTTAGTTAGGGACGGTGATATACTAGTAGCTCTCAGAGGTCTTAGACTTAACTCAGCCCCAGGGCCGGACCGGATCCCAAATAGTGCGCTAAAGCTAGCCCTCGCCTTGCACCCAATCGGGTTCGCGGAATTATACAACGAATGTATAATTCATGAGACGTTCCCCGCAACCTGGAAAATCCAGAACTTGGTTTTGCTACCTAAGGCTGGCAAGCCACCTGACGAGCTATCTTCATACAAACCAATCTGTCTCTTAGACACCATGGGAAAGGTGTTCGAGAAATTGATTTGCTCTGGACTGGATAGTGCTATTGCTAGCGCCGGAGGCCTTTCCCCTAACCAATTTCGTTTCCGGAAGGCCCGTTCAACAGCAGATGCGCTTAATAAAGTTGGCCTGGCAACTTCCGCCATCCAAGGCACCAGATGGAAGCACGGGACGAAGCATTACTGCATCATTGCGACTCTTGATGTAAAGAACGCCTTCAACACAGCTATCTGGGGTATGATACTGGATGCGATGTCACAATATAATATCTCTAGATATCTAAAAGAGATAGTGAGGAGCTACTTCAGAGGAAGCACACTAATATACAATACGAGTGAGGGTCCCCAAACTCATATAGTGTCTTCCTATGGAATATTATATACGACGGCGTACTGCGCTTGGAATTACCAGCAGGTGCGCACACCATTGGCTTTGCTGATGATGTAGCTGTCGTCACCATAGCAAAGGAGCTTAAAGATACTGGCGTCATGATAGACACAAGATTAACTTTCCGCGAGCACTTAGAATATGTGCATAAGAAGGCAGCTGATTCTTGTAGAGCTCTCTCAAGAATTATGCTTAACACGCGGGGACCAAGACAACAACGACGTCTACTCTTAATGAGCGTCATTAGGTCCGTCATCCCCTATGCTGCACCGATATGGGTAAGTGCGATGGCAACGCCGAGCGACAGCCCGAGGCATTTGCGCCATCTACAGATTGAGCGCAATCAGAGTCAGCAGCGCTTTCAGGACAGTTTCCGATGACGCAGCGCTCGTCATTGCCGGCATGGTACCACTGGAGGACTTGGTCGCCGAAGCCGTGGAGCACATGAACACACATGAGCCCGCACGACGCAACGCTATCAGGGCAAACAGCACTGTACGATGGCAAAGAAGGTGGAACCGCTCAACAAAAGGGCGATGGGCGCACACGCTTATTCCGGAGCTTGAACCTTGGCTAAACCGTAAAGACGGTAAGGTTAATTTTTATCTTTCGTAGATTCTCACGGGAAATGGATGCTTTCGGAGCTATTTGAAGCGCAGTTGGCTGCTCCATTAGAGCGGACAATATCGTCAACACCATGCTGGAATCGGAGGCAGCTTGGAATCTAACAAGCACCTTCGCAGCCACGGTCATGATGGAGCTCCGCAGAGTCGAGCGTTTGAGAAGAAGAGCTGTCACAGTCTAAGATAGTGCAAAGTGCTTGCGAAGCAATGCTTCACGGCCGTCCCGCAAGCATCGTGCATTATTCCTAGCCACCGAAACTCAATGCAATGCACATTGCTGGTGGCTGTTGTTGTTGCGCTTGCACTTCCACAGCACATCGGAGCGAGAAAGAGCGCGAGAGTTTGGGGAGAAAGTAAGGAGAAGCTTGTGTCATTATGATGCATCCGCACAGACGAAAGCGGATGGACAGCTGCCCGCTGAATGGGGCAACAAAAGGGGGGGTCATCAACAAACAAGTAAGAACGTGCAGTTGGGTGCAACCAATTGAGTGATACTCTGTTCCCGTAGGTGCATTTTACTTATTTAATAAATATTAAATAAACCAAATATTGGCAATTAGCAAACGTACAAACAAACATTTTTCCTATACATACACATTTACATATGTACACACTTTACGAATATACACAAAGTTACGCGATTTTTTATGCATACAAGTTATTCCAATCTTATAGATCGGACCGAAATGAAATGGATTTAATAAATGTTGAGCTTTATTTGAGCAGCGATACTAAAAGTAAAGACAATTGTATTCTTATAAGATAGCCCTAATTCGTTGGTATGCCGAACGTTACTGACCTTGCACATCGTGGGACAGGGAGTCAAAGATCTCGGTGCATCGTCAGCATTGTCATAAACAATGCCGGATGCCCAATGTTGGAGAGTTATATAAATAAAATGAAATCACTCCACATTTGCCGAATCCAAGAATTGAACTCTTTAATCCTTAAAATCCTAGTGCTTATATACCTTAAAAATACTTCCAGGCACTGGAAGGCTACAATTAATTCCATGCACACAAGTGCACAGATGTTTGTCAAGTGTCCCTTTTCGATCGCTAAGCCGTTCTCACGTCTCACGTTACATTTTTATTACTCGCTGCGTTGTCGCTGCAGCTAAGGGATGACATGTTTATTACTTGGCTTCAGATAACGCGCAGGTTATCGACTATTGCCTATTTTTAATATACATATTTACTTATGTGTCATGTTCATGCTTGAACATACTGCCAGGGGCCTAAAATTTGTGGCTGGGAAATTTTAATTTTTTGTTTGTTTGGTAACGCGCAGGTTATCCAGTAATGTTTCATTTAACATATTTAGCTTGTGGCTGTAAATTTTAAATTTTTGTTAATATGTTCCGATCCACTTTTTGGGGAATACGGATTTACCGGCACAATAACACAAATCTGCTTTGATTTGTGCGGGCTCTCCTGATGATGGTCCAGTCATCTCTGAAGCGGCTTCTGCGTAGTTGATGAGAGTCGTCGTCTTCCCAAAGGCTCCTATCATCTTTGCCATCCTTCAATTGGTTTGGGGATGCAGGCCCTCTATTGCTACAAATTCTCTTTTGTGAATTTGAGCAATTTTTGTTCGTTCCCCTTATTTGCGGATACGTTTCCACTGGCGATACAATTCTCTTCAGGAGTTGATCGTCCGCCCCCCTTCTTTGGAGATGCGGATCTACCAGCTTTTACAAATTCTCTTATGGAATTTGTTTTTCCGTTCCTCTTTTTTTGGGAATACGGATATATTACACAGAAAAGTTGTAGTTGTAAACTTTTCTTTTTTAAAGTAGAGCACTTTTTTTCTTTTGATGTCCTGTTTGGACTTATTAAAGTTGTTCGCCTCCTTTTTATACCCTGAGTCCATTGAAAATGGGAAATCAGGGTATAATGGTTTCTTAAAAGTATGTAACAGGCAGAAGGAGGCGTGGCAGACCCCATAAAGTATATATATTCTTGATCAGGGTGACGAGAAAAGTTGATATAGCCATGTCCGTCTGTCCGTCCGTCCGTCCGTCCGTATGTATGAACGCATCGATTTCCGAAGATACAAAAGCTAGAGAGTTCATTATTTTTGTGTTAGGTCCGTATATTGCACGCGCAGTACGAGTTTGTTTCAGAAATTCGATAACTCGTATATTTGCAAAGTTATCGATAAACGAATTTATCGGGAACCAGTTATAAAATTGTAGCTAATTCATCTTTAGAGCTAGAGTCTCCAAGTCTTCAGCATATATATAGATACTAATTTAATATAATTTCGGCTTTTGTCAGATTTTGGATTCCGATCCCCACCTCGCCCCACCACCCCCAAATGTGAAAAAAAATGCATTTCAAATACTACAGACATGCAGTTTGGTTTATCATATAGATATGAATATCATAATCATAATCTAAAGATATCAATACGATTGTCCATCTAGAAACAGAATTATTAATCATCAAAGTTTTCTCATCAAAACCCATGTGCCGCAGCAACAAAGGCAGCGAGACACCAAGCCGCCTGCATTGCTCACACACATACATGCTTACAAGTGTGTGTGTGCTCGTGTTTTTGCATGTATCGAATAATTCTTGGAATATTATTCGTTCGAAGAAGGGCTCAGGGGATTTCGTAGTCGAGCAGTCTCGACTACAGCTTTCCTACTTGTTATTTTTGGGATACGGACTTAGTCGCAGTACAAATTTTTCTTATTTTAAAACTTATTATTATTATTATTATTATTAACTCATAGCACAAAGACGCTGGTTCCTTCTCTGTGTCTCTTACCACTGGTGGGGGAAAACAACAGAGAACGCCGAAGGACCAAAATGTCATCCGGCTCGAGGGACCAAAATGTTATTTGACCCTACCATTTGAGTACAAAATTTGAGCTCTGAACTCTTTGAGTCCAAAAATTGAACTCTTCTCTTTGAATTCAAGAATTGAACTCTTTATTCCTTAAAATCCTAGTGCTTATATACCTTAAAAATACTTCCAGGCACTGGAAGGCTACAATTAATTCCATACACACAAGTGCACAGATGTTTGTCAAGTGTCTCTTTTCGATCGCTAAGCCGTTCTCACGTCTCACGTTTTTTTTTATTTTACCCTGAGCCCATTGAAAATGGAAATCAGGGTATAATGGTTTTGTTAAATGTATGTAACAGGCAGAAGGAGGCGTGGCAGACCCCATAAAGTATATATATGCTTGATCAGGGTGACGAGAAAACTCCGTTTGTCCGTCCGTCCGTCCGTATGTATGAACGCGTTGATTTCCGAAGATACAAAAGCTAGAGAGCTCATTCTTTTTGTATTAGGTCCGTATATTGCACTCGCAGTACGAGTTTGTTTCAGAAATTCGATAACTCGTATATTTGCAAAGTTATCGATAAATGAATTTATCGGGAACCAGTTATAAAATTCTAGCTAATTCATCTTTAGAGTTAGAGTCTCCAAGTCTTCTGCATATATATAGATACTAATTTAATACAATTCCGATTTTTGTCAGATTTTGGGTTCCCAATTAAGCCCAAAATGTGTAAAAAATTTATTTCAAATATCAGAGACGTAGAGTTTGGATATGAATGTCATGATCATAAGCTGAAAATTAATTGATTACGATTGTCCGTCTAGAAACAGTATTATTGATCAAATAACCCACGTGGTAGAGCAAGCGAGACGCCTATAATGCATACAGACTTAGATGTGTACACGCGTGCGTGTTTGTGTATGTATAATTTGTTTCTCATGCAGAAACGAAGTGAATAATTCTTGTAATATTATTGGTTTTTCGAAGGGTTCAGGCGATCTCCTGATCGAACAGTTTCGAGTAGTGATTTCTTACTTGTCATTTGTCCAACGATATTTGCTCAATCACTGATTATTTGTGGCAGGGTGGACATGGTCACTTGACTAAACTGCTAGCGGAGAGTAGGGTCAACTTCCGAATTAGAGAAGGGAAGTCGGGGATGAACTGCGCTACTGGGTCTGCAAGTCTGCCTGTGGGCGTCGGCATCCGCGTCCTCGAGCAAGCAGGCACCTGCTTCGGCGTTGTGACGCAAATAACCGCAATGAATTTGAGCCAGCTGTCAATGTGGTAAATAAACTTGGGTGGGCAGTAAGTCCACTTCCCTCTCCTGCTGTCCTGTTTTCTTTGTTTGAAAAGTTGTTTTTAAATTGTGCCAACAACTAGTTAAGAATCTAACAATCTCTCTCTCTCCGTCTCTATATTTGCAGCAACAACAACACCGAAAAGCAATTGAGCACATTCAGACATCTAGTAGAGGCTTGATAACGTATACGGCTATATCTAAGATGGGCGTGGCACGCCTTACCCTGATGCTACTGGTGGCAACGATGCTACAAATAAATCATGTGGAGGCCTATTCCAGTACGTATACTCAATGTAGAGCTACATTGTTTGTATTTTATTGTCCGCGTGTTCGTTGTGTCGCTGTTCGTTATTACACCTAATCCCTCTTCTCCCGCTACTCCTCCACCTGATCCTCCTTGGAGCCTTGAAACCGGACAGGGTTCAACTGCTTGACAAATCTCGGTCTCTCCCTCCCTCTCTCTGTCTATCTCTTTGTCTATGTCTCTATCTTTTTCGCTGTGTCCATCTCTCTGTCTCTTTCTCTGTTTTTCTTTACCTATCCCCCTATAAATTTCTGCGTATTGTAAAAATTTATCATGCATTCATCGTTATCGTCATTGCCATCTTCATTATCATCACGATCAACATTGTTAAACATCGAAATACGTAACTGACGCGTCCACGTCTTATTTTATAATTTATTTTATTCTGAATATCCCCCAACTCGAAAACCGACACTACACACAATAATTATTTCCCATTACCAACATAAATTTGACCACGACTCCAACTTTAATTCCGGATCCAACTCCAACTCCGTCATCGACTTTGTCTCCAAACCCGTCTCCGTCTCCGTCTCCATCTCTGTCCATGTTTGTCTCCGGTTACACTTTTGTTAACTTGCTCATGTAAAGAGTATGGCCGGGGCTGCGCTGACATTGGCTGCCTGCCCACTGAGGAGTGCGTCATCAGCAGCGACTCCTGCAGCTACAATCAGCGCGATGGCAAGGACTGTGGCAATTATCCGACCTGCAAGCGCAAGAGCAGCTCCAGTACCAACCAGGCAAATCCCTCCTCCTTGTCGTCGTCGGTTAATCCGTCAGGTATTTATTTTGCTTTTTTTTCTTTTACATATATATATGTATATGTATATATATATATATATATATATATATATATATATTTTTTTTTTTTACTTTTGCGCGCGTTTTCACTCGGAAACTGTTTGGGTCCGGGCGGTTGGGAACTTGGCGAGTTTTATCGAATTGATGGTGTATCAAACGCCGCACATGAGACGGACAAACTTATCAGACAATTAGACAAGCGTACAAGCATATATACAAACACTACGCATTATAGCTAACTATTAATAATTGTGGCTTATCATTTGCTTAATTGTTTTTTTTTTTTCTACTATTTAAATATTTTCTATTTTGTCAACTATTTAAATACATATGTACAAATATAATCAAGAGCTTTCCAAAACACAAATGCTGCGCGCTGACTCTGTCTCACACACACTCACACACAAAAACGAACTAACGTTTCATTCCACTTGCACGCTCGCCCGCTCATTCATTGCCTCATTTTATAGCACTGAGCACATGTACATGCATAGATGTCGTGTCCATTAGCTTAGTCGCTTGCTATCGCACTCTCACGCACAGAACTCGCACTGTCCTCAGATGCTGAGATTGACATTGAGTGAAATAGCGTTGGCTCGCTCAGTCGTATGCATCAACTGCAGCCGCAGTTTCAATTGGCGGATCACTCATCACAGATTGACTAATTATCTAACATTTGTATATCTCTCTCATTCTCTCACGCTGCTCGCGCATATCGTGGCAATGGCAATCAAACAATGACTTCACTAACAGGATCCAGTCTGAATACGGGCCTCGAAAAAAACATATTTGCGTCGGCCTCATCGAATCCCACACTTAACACCTACACCTACTTTAGTCATAGCAATCACAATAACAACAATAACAACCAGAACGGTGGACATTCAAATGGCAACCAGCAGCCATCGGGCAGCCATCAGAATGGCGGTCAGGGCGGCTCACCAAATGGCGGCCAGCCAATCAGTCAGAACGCTGCGAATCCCGAGGGCTCGAACGGGGCCGCCGGTGCCTCAGCCACTGGCATCGATCAGCACTACGTATTTGGGGCTAAGCAGCATATACCCATCATACCCAATATGCCCATATTTCCTTACAATTCGCCCACGCAAGCGCCATCATTTCAACAGTTTCCCCAACCCAATCATCCAGGTAGCGTACTCAATCCGGGCTACCCTATGCATGGCCTGCAGCCGGTGAACCCCTACAATCCACCGTTTGTATTTGGCCAGCTGCCGTTCTATTCGGGACCGGCCGGCACTGGTGGACCTCCAGGGGGTGGCGGAGCTGGCGTCGGGATGCCTAGCTCTAGCATTGGCATCCTCGGAGGCGGCGGCGGTGGTCTGGCGCCATACGGCAGCAACTACCAGGGCTATCAGACTCATCATCAGAATGCGAACATGTACAACAAGCCGCCGCCACAGTACCAGAGCCAGAACAAACAGAATCCCTACAATCGCCAGACCCAAGCACATCCTTCGGCAGCGCTGCGATGCGGTAACTCCAGCGCTCCGTTAATCGGTCTACTCGTGGCTCTCTTGTTGCTGCTGGCCCACGGAGCCAACACCAGCGGCAGCACGTAATAAGATGCAGCGGCAGTCACTTAGGATCTCGCAACGTGACGACTATCAGACAGCTCTTCTTTTTTTTTTTTTTTTTTTTTTTTGCTTAAATTTTTTTTGTTTCCCATTATGTATCGTTATTTTCATTATATTGGTTATACGGGGACTAGTTTAAGGTATATATTTTGGGCCAGAATAAACAGCAGTCGTATCAGCTACATCATCACGAGAGTCGAGCACAGTCCCACCCTTTACTTAAGCTCCTTCAGCAGCATCGAAAACAACAGAGTGCAGCTAACTAGTTCGATTGACTTAAACATGCAGCTTTTGCATCACATATAGTTAAAACATAGACAATATATTTTGGTAGCTATTTCTTTTTTAATATGCTCTCAAAAGCTAACGAGCCACTGTTAAAGTTCTGGCCCTGAAGGCTCGTTGCAATACTTTCTATGTTTTTTGCAGCTCAATTAAATTGGAATTTAATTTCGGGCTTAGAGCGAGTGTCGGGCATCTGCCGCAGACTTAACTGCACATCAGACATGCACTCACCCACCCATATACACACACATTCCGGTAGCAACTTTGATGTTGGATGTTAATTTAATTTTTGGTACTGCCATAAATTTTGTGGCAAGCATTTTCGGCTTTTATTCAGTTGTTCATGTTGCTGCTTCTGCTCCTGCTTCTATTGCAGTTGCTGTTTCTGCTGATTAAAATTACCACCCTCGTCCTCTTCTTTGCACATCTCCTGTCAATCAAAATTCATATAAACAAGCTGATTTAAGGCTGCAGAGAAATAAAACTAAAAAAAAAAAACGAAAAATATATTTTTTTTAAAATTGAATCCGCTCTAGATATGGAGAAAATTCATTGAAGGAAAAAAAAATCTGAGAAAATAGTGCACAAAGTACACAATTAAATGTAATTTAAATATTTCATTTTTAATAATAAAAAGCATTGAGAATAAAAGTTTAATTAAAATCAAAAGCAAAACATATAATCAAAATAAAAGTAGAAAATAACTCTAGAATTTGCAAACATTAATAAAAGCTAAGCCAGGGCTAAATAGAAAACAAAATACAACAAACATATTAATAAATCTACTTAAGAATATGATTGAATGCCAAAAGCAAAAATATCTATTTGCTGTCCAATAAATCGATCAATACCTGAAATGATGACCTAGTTCTTAAACTTAACGGGCAGCAACTCCCTTAGTAATTAGTTTAATGAAACCCAAGTTTAATAACGTACACATATTTTAACATAGAAACATACGAAGATATATAGATAAGGTATACAGTGAGTCAAAAAAGTATTTATACACTTGAAAAATCAAACAATATATCAAATTTAGACTCGTCACTAAAAATAATTGTGTTCCAAAATGAATTCGGTTTATTTACGAGTTTTTTTTGGCGAATTCTAGCCTCTTTTTCTAGAAATAAATGGCTTGCGCCTAGGAGCACGACCATGACACCCGTACTTATACAGGGTATTTCGAAGAGTTTGTGGGTTTAAATTATTGTCAAAAGATTCCTGTAGGTTATCGCATAATTTCACAGCCGAAGTATGTGGATTTTGGGATTCTGTGGACACCACAATCCGTTCCTGGCGTTCTGGCAAAATTTTAGGCCGGCCTGATCTGCGTTCTGGAGCTATTCTTCCCGTTTGTGTGTAATGCATAATAATATTTTTCAGACTAGACTACAAGTTTATCAATTTCACGATATGATTTATTCTATAAATAGAATTTAATTAATAATTTCCGTATTTCCAAAGAAATTTCTGCACTTCTAGCCATTTTGCCCATGATCTCTTAAATTTCCGATTAGAAGTAATTGCAAACACATGCAAGAACCGAAACGAAGCAAGGCACAAACAAGGAATGAAAAATAACAGTAGTTTACGATTGTAGCAACGAAAGCGAAAGCTAAAACATAGAGTGTGCCAATACTTTTTAGACTGTATTCCCAAAGGGAAAAAGAGTCTATTGGGTTTGTGCAATGTCCGTCTTGCTGTCCGTCCGTATGTTCGTATGAACGCAATATTTTTCGGCGCTATTAGAGCTAGAGACTTGAAATTTGGAACATATACTCATATATGCTTCCAAATTATAAAGTGTAAAAATTTTCCAAATCCGTTCACTAGGAGAGTGGCAAATCGGAAAATTCTTCCGCCCCTATGCCAGTAATCATACTAGTTGATGAGCTAGACAGTTAAAATTTGGAATATATACTCGCGGTGACAACCCAAGTTCAAAAAGCTATGGCGGATATATCTACGGCCATTGGGGTCGTGGCAAAACGGGAAAAGCGTATCATTCTATGAAGATCGATCAAAAAGATATATGTCTACGCCCACTGGGGGCATGGCAAATCGGCAAAGAAGTTAGCTGTGGTCAACTGCATAATTCATGCTTTTAATAGTTTAGTAGTAGTTGCTAAGATGGAATTTTAACATAAATATAAAAATATTAATAAATTTAAAAAATAAAACGTGGCATATCGGAAAAGTTGTTTTAGTTTTTCCTTAAATGCACAATTCATATGCGTATGTTTATAAATTATTATCAATTGGCAGCAATCATTTTATAAAAAATATACAAATATAAAAAAAATCAGAAATAATAATTTTTGAAAAAAAAGTTTTCTGCGCGACTCGAACCCACGCACCTAAGTATAGCTTGCATAGCGCTTACCACCAGCGCCACTGCCATTATTTGATACCCGCTAACTGAAACCAAATAAGCTATTGCTAGAACGCCTTTTGCCAAAACTAAAGTAACGATCGAAAAATTCACAATTCATAGAATATTCTGGCTTGCAAACTTTTGTATGCATGCATAGAAAATTGTGTGTATACTCATATAGTGTGTACATGTGTAAATCTGTATGTGTGTATAGGAAAAATGTTTGTTGCTTGCCAAGTACGTTTGCTAATTGCCGAAATATTTCGTTTATTAAATAAATAAAATGCACCTATGCGAACAGAGTATCTCGCAGTAGTTTGCGCTTAACTGCAACGTTCTTACTTGTTTATTATTACTTTCTTTCTTTGTTGGGGTGTGATGATAGACTGACTTTATTAACATAGATCAGTATGTACTTAACAGCTATGTATATCTATAGCGTTGCCATATATGAGCTAGAATTGCCATATCAACACTCTTCCTCAATTCGTATGCTCATATTTACATTCAAACCAAGCAACGCAGTACATTTCTTATGCTTTTCTTTTGACAGATTCTTAGTTAGAATATCGGCAATCATTTCATTTGATGGACAATAGGTCAAATCGATTAACTTATTTTCATAACAATTTCGTATATGATGATACTTAATATCTATGTGTTTGCTTCGCGCATGATATACTGGATTCTTTACAAGATTCAAAGAGCTTACATTATCTCCAGAAATTGTTATACGATCAAGCTTAAAATATGGTCTAATTTCGCTTATTAGCTTTCTTAAATAAATCGCCTCCTTTGCAGCATCAGAGAGCGCCATATACTCCGCCTCAGTAGTACTCAACGCAACTGATTTCTGCTTTTTCGATGTCCATGAAAAAACCGAACCTCCCCATATGAAGGCATATCCAGTGAAGGACTTCCTATCAGTTGAGTCACCTGCCCAATCTGCATCTGCAAAGCCAGCAATCTCCTTTCCGGTCTTCTCGTAGACTATCGACAAATCTGCTGTTGTGTGCAGATACCTCAGGACATGCTTTGCTGCTTCAAGATGTTCGCTATGTGGATTTTGAATTCCTTTGTGAGAGCTTGCACACCGAGTGCAAAATATCTGGTCGTGTGCATAGCGCAATATACATCAACGAGCCAATCACGGACTGATATTGTCTCATGTCAACACGCTTACATGACTCTTTCTCACAGTTTACTTGAAAATTAGCTTCCAAGGGAATTGACGCAGTGCGGCAGTTGGTCATGCCCATCTCATTAAGCAGACCCCTTATATGCTTCCATTGGCTCACGCGAATCGCACCAGTCCTTCCTTCCCGTTGGATTTCAAGGCCCAAGAAGTTTGTTACTTCGCCCTTATCTACTATCTGAAATACTATCTGAAATAGCCTTTTTAGTAGCTAGCATCTCACCCATGTTTGAACATGCCAGCAGCATATCATCAACATATACTGCAATTAGGTTTATCGTCTGGTCATCTGAGCACTTGATATACAGGCATGGCTCGCTCTCGCATGCCTTGTATCCCATCTTGGTTAGAACGCCATCAGCTTGGTGTTCCAAACCCGACCAGCTTGCTTCAGGCCGTACAGCGACCTCTTTAGCTTCAACACACGTCCAGAACGGTCATCGTAGAGTTCTGGCTGTCGCATGTATATGTCTTCTTCTAGAATGCCAATAAGGTATGCTGTCGACACATCCAGATGATGTACATAAAGCTCGTACTCTGCAGCCATAGCCAGGATCATACGTATTGTAGCATTGCGCACTACTGATGAATACGTCTCTTCGAAGTCTATACCATATCTGGCTGCATCCTTTAGCAACCAAGCGCGCTTTGTAGCGCTCAACTTCTCCAGATGGATTCGTTTTCAATGTAAACACCCATTTGCTGCCTATAGGCTTCTGACCAGGTCCCATGTGTCATTACACATCAGCGCGTTGTACTCTTCCTGCATTGCTGCTTTCCATTCCTCTGCTTGTGGACTCGATTGTACTTGCTGTACAGTAACGGAAACTTCAATTTTATTGCTTAACATTACATTTGCCACATTGTACTACTTAGTTGGCCGTCCTTTTAAGTCCGTTCTGATTATTTTAGACCTACCTGGCCCTCTCCCTAGCTGTTCAGCTACGTCAACATCATCCGCAGACTGATCTTCAGTATCGCAATGATGCTTCTGTATATCTTCATGATCAGCATCATCTTTGGACATTATGGTAACACTCGACTTCTCGGTTGACTCAGATACGCTGTACTCAATGAAATATACGTCCCTGCTGATCTTCACGTCACCTGTCTTCTTGTCGTACAGTCGATATGCTTTTGAAGACTCTGAGTATCCGACCATAATATACTTTTTCCCTTCTCCTGGAACCTATTCTTTTGACCCTTTTCTAGTGCAATTGCTGTGCATCTAAACACTCTCAAGTGCTTGACAACTGGCTTATTCCCTGTAAATGCCTCAAAAGGCGTTATGCCATCCACAGCATTCGTTGGCGATCGATTTCTTAGGTATGCAGCCTCCGCCCAGAAACTTTCGCTTAATGCTGCACTATTCAGCATTACTCTTGCCATCTCAACCAGTGTCCGATTATAGCGCTCAGCAACACCATTTTGCTGCGGGGTGTACGGTGCAGTCAGCTGTCTTTTGATACCAGTCATCTTGAGATATTCGTCAAAGCACTAACCATACAACACATAGACTGGACAACTAGAACAAACTTTTTTCACGCACAAAAATATGAGCGAAGTGCCGCACAACTTCGTATTTGTTCGGTTTCGGCACTTCGCGCTCGGGCAGTCAAAATTTGAAACGACGAATTCAGTGCGCTGTAAGCGCTCAACCGGCATGGTCGCATTTTCATATGAGCACATTCTGTGTGCTATTATTCTTTACTCTCCCTCTCTCTTTTTTCTCTCTCTATCTCACTCTATGCGAGCACAAGCTAGTTGCCCACAAAAATTGAAATTTGTTCGCGAGTGGCAATTCGCGACGATCCCGTCTGCCATTCTTAGTAAGAGTATGCCGAACTCTTAAACGGCTTTGCCATGCCCATGCAAAATTTTTGTGTTTTCGTAAAGATTTTTGGGAAGGGTATGAAAGCGCTGATGTGCATAAGCATTACTTTTTTCGCGATGAGCATGCACACACACATTTACTGTGTCTTGCTACATGTATGAGCAGTTATGTGACTGTGTGCGAAACTTTTGCTGTCTGTAGCAATTGCAGGGACCAACACTTGCAGTTTGTTATTCTTGCTACCTGCGCTATTCAGTAGTTTGTCTATTTTGTATGGTTTGAATTGTAGAGTGACTGTCAAATGAGCCTCTACGACTTGTAGCAGTCATTTTAAGTACATTAAGTACATCATTCAATAATAAGTACATAGTGTATTCTGACATTGTCAATACATATTAATTTCCATATCCACTTAAATCGTTTATAACCCGTTCAAAAATGTTTTGTGGGCTATGTTACTAAATTAGTTATAGTAATTTTTATTTATTAAACATGTATAAAAAGAAATGCATATGTATGCATATAAACATACATGCCATATGCATGGGGGAAGTAGATTTGGCAGTCTACAAGGCCGAACAAATCTAAGACCGTTCCCACAATTCTAAGGCCGAGGTCCACAAGAATAACAAACTGCAAGTGTTGGGCCCTACAATTGCTACAGGCAGCAAAAGTTTCGCACACAGTCACATAACTGCTCATACATGTAGCAAGACACAGTAAATGTGTGTGTGCATGCTCATCGCGAAAAAGTAATGCTTATGCACATCAGCGCTTTCATACCCTTCCCAAAAATCTTTACGAAAACACAAAATTTTGCATGGGCATGGCAAAGCCGTTTAAGAGTTCGGCATACTCTTACTAAGAATGGCAGACGGGATCGTCGCGAATTGCCACTCGCGAACAAATTTCAATTTTTGTGGGCAACTAGCTTGTGCTCGCATAGAGTGAGATAGAGAGAGAAAAAAGAGAGAGGGGAGAGTAAAGAATAATAGCACACAGAATGTGCTCATATGAAAATGCGACCATGCCGGTTGAGCGCTTACAGCGCACTGAATTCGTCGTTTCAAATTTTGACTGCCCGAGCGCGAAGTGCCGAAACCGAACAAATACGAAGTTGTGCGGCACTTCGCTCATATTTTTGTGCGTGAAAAAAGTTTGTTCTAGTTGTCCAGTCTATGTGTTGTATGGTTAGTGGTCAAAGTCTTTATTGACATATTCGGTGCCATTATCAGTTCTAATGATTTTTACTTTCAGACCTTTCTGACGTTCTAACATCGTTACATGTTCGTTAAATATTTTTGTCACCTCTGACTTCTGTTTCATAAAGTAAACATGGATGTAACGGCTTTTATTGTCAATCATCGTAAGAAAGTATCGGGCTCCACCATTTGATACTTTGCTTATAGGTCCACACGTCACTGTGTATCAACTCCAGAATCTGTTTTGATCTATTTGTTGAATCTTCAAATGGTCTCGCATGGCATTTATTCTTTAAGCAAATTATGCAATCAAAATGTTCTATGGCAGAGCTTACTGCCATCCATGCACAATTTCTTTACTTTCCAGTTCACGAAGACTCTGCACATTTAAATGGCATGCCATTTCTTGAGGTCATAACTTTTCGATAAACACAACTTTTCATTATTCTTTGTTTCACACAGAAACAGACCGCTGATTCTTTTTGGCTTTTAATATAAGTATATTCTTATCATCAAAAACTTTGCCAAAACCTGAATTAAATTCAACTGAACATCCGTTGGCAACTGCCTTTCCAACTGATATGAAATTGCATTGCATCCCTGGTACAAATAACACGTCTTTTAAAGCAATTTCAAAGCCACGCATGCTGTTGATAATTACTGTGCCTTTGCCGCAAGCCGTCGTAAAATTATTTCCAGCTAATTCGATACTTTCATTGTGTTGCTCAAAATGATCGAATAAATCACGACGTGCACACATATGCGATATTGCTCCGCTATCGATAGACCAAGTATCGTCACTCATACGATAGTTTCCCCCATCATGCCTGCAAACGATCGTTGATTTGAATGCGCATCTGTTTTTTTTCCATTTGCGCTTTCGCTCTTTTCGTTACTTTTCCCGCGTCGTTCTTTGTCGAATTTTCCATTTGCTTCTTTCGTCGTACAGTTTGCTGCATAATGACCTTGATGGCCACACTCTGTCGTCTCATCTTTTCCTCGTCTTTTGCCTTCTTGTCCCGTCTGCTTTCACGAAAATGATTGCGTTGTTTCTCTTTGATCGTTCATTTTTCGACTCTCAACCTCTTCTGTTAGCTTGCACTTTATGCTGCTAAAGCTCGGCAACTCATCGCGACCCTCCAAGGCCACAACAAAAATTTTCAAACGATGACGGTAGGCTTGAAAGTAGCATGATGACGATCAGCTCTTCCTGTACTAATTGCTGATAGATTTTCAACAATATTTGAAAGCTCCATGATATGCGTTTGCACATTATCTCCTTCTGCCATTCTTTTGTTTAAAAACTGTTTAAAGAATGTTACCCTGCGCACAGGTCCAGACGAGCGATGTAACTTTGCCAGTTCGTTCCACACATCCTTTGCGTAAGTGCATCTCTTCACATAGTTTACTTGAGACGGACTCATCGACAAAATTAACACTGACTTAGCTTTGTCGTTTTCACGCTTTCATATCTTGAACGCTTCACTTGTCTCATCTTCTGGCTTCATAAACTCATTAGAAACCACGGTCCACAAATTTTGATGAACCAAAACACTTTCTACCATGATACTTCAAACATCATAGTTGGTATCATCCAGCTTTTCTATATTGTACATAGAACTCATTTTCAGTGTTTTCACTTTTCTGCTTGCAATGTCCGTTATGCACAGAAACTTCTAGAGCGTCACTTTTTCACTCTATTCTTTGCACTATTTCTTAGCGCACGAGCTTCAGCCCTGAGCCCATAACCTGTTGGCGTGTGATGATAGACTGACTTTATTAACATAAATCAGTATGTACTTAACAGCTATGTATATCTATAGCGTTGCCATATGTGAGCTAGAATTGCCATATCAAAATTCTTAAAAACAAGTAATGTTTTATTTAAATTAAATTCATTAAATATTTTTACTAAATAATAACACAACTTAAAATAAAACAACAAAAATCAAAAATTAAAAATTAAATTAAAAATTATATAATATTTTCTTATCTTATTCTTAATATTAAACTAATTAAACAAACTTAATCTAAACAAAAAGTCACTAAAGTCAGCATAACAAGTATCACTTGAACTATCATTTTTATATCCTGAACCCATTGAAAATGGGAGTTCATGGTATAATGGTTTTGTGAAAATGTATGTAACAGGCAGAAGGAGACGTCGCAGACCCCACAAAAAATATATATTTTTGATCAGCATAAAAAAATAAGTTGATCTACCCCTGTCCGTCTGTCCGTTCGTCCGTATGTCCATCTGTATGAACGTCGAGATTTCGGAAACTACAAAAGCTAGAGAGCTGAAATTTCACATGAAAACTCGTATGTTAGTTACGCAGTGCGAGTGTATTGTTGTTGTTTTTTCGATAACTCATCCCATTTCCAAAAAATCGAAAATTCGTTTACATTTTTAGGTTTTTTTGGACATAACTTCTACACCGTTTTGGCTAGAGACTTCAACTTTATATATTTTTTAGGGTTGTTGAATATTTTAAAAATATCGTATCGATGATATTTAAAGTTTTGAAAAAAAAAAAACAAAATGATATTTGATATTCAACTTTAAAAATATCGATATGACGATATTTCCGATATTTTTAAAACTTTTTCCTACAATAACTTTACAATCCGACAAAAAAAAAAGAATATTAAGAATAACTATTTTAATATAATAATAATAATATTGACCAGTATAAGTGCTCAGAGTTTAATAAAAAAAAAAAAAAAAAAAAAAAAAGCGTTCTGATATGTGAGAATCCGTCATACGACTTCGTGAGCCGCAAACAACTAATGAGTAAAATGTTATTGGCGAAGCAAGTCGCTCCAAAGGCACCTAGCTACCTGGGGCTGATCGTAATTGATCTTCGATGGCCTTATGAGAATTCCAAAAAATTATCGGATTGCTTTCCCAAGAAGTTTGTGGCAAGCTGCGTTACATCTCAGAAGATGGAACCGCAATGTGTACTTTCAATATTGACCTATTGTGGTCGTTTTCGAAGCTATCACCTTGGTCTTCTAAATTCATCATAATGTTGTTTTTTATATGCATTGCCTTATTTGATGTGTTACAACTAGTTTTTATTATTTTAGGGCATAAATTGCGTTTTGCTGTTCCATTTTTGAAATCTGAATAATTCGTTTTAACCATTTTGATTCAGAATGTCTCACAATTTGTGTGACAATTTGTGTGACCAACGAAATATCAAATATATCGCAAAAATATTCGATATTTGGGCAAAAAAAATATCACGATATAAATATATTTTTTTTTGTATAAAAATATCGATATATTGATATTTTGATATATTATCAACAACCCTAATAATTTTATAACCTGAGCCCATTGAAAATGGGAAGTCAGGGTGGTTTTGTTAAAAGTATGCAACAGGCAGAAGGAGGCGTGGCAGACCATGCTTTGCGTTAGCATATAGATAAGAGTATCAAAATCATAATCTGAATATATCAATACGATTGTCCATCTAAAAACAGAATTATTAATCATCAAAGTTTTCTCATCAAAACCCATGCAACGCAGCAGCAAAGCAGCGAGACAGCAAGTCGCCTGCATTGTTCACACACATGCATACACACATTCATGCTTACAAGCGTGTGTGTGCTCGTGTTTTTGCATGTACAGTTTCTTACGCGTGGAGAATCGAAACGAAGCATTCTTGGAATATTATTCGTTCGAAGAAGGGCTCAGGGGATCTCGTAGTCGAGCAGTCTCGACTACAGCTTTCTTACTTGTTTTTGCAGGGCTCAGGGTATTCCGTAGTCGAGCCGTCTCGACTAGAGCCTTCTTACTTGTTATACCCTGAGCCCATTGAAAATGGGAAAT
Organism: Drosophila antonietae; assembly: GCA_030914385.1. Taxonomy (NCBI): domain Eukaryota; kingdom Metazoa; phylum Arthropoda; class Insecta; order Diptera; family Drosophilidae; genus Drosophila; species Drosophila antonietae. The sequence goes on from JAUESO010000429.1 coordinate 37,578, forward strand.
CAGGGTATAATGGTTTGGTTAAAAGTATGTAACAGGCAGAAGGTGGTGTGGCAGACCCCATTAAATATATTCATGATCAGGGTGACGAGAAAAGTAGATATAGCCATGTCCGTCTGTCCGTCCGTCCGTATGTATGAACGCGTCGATTTCCGAAGATATAAGAGCTAGAGAATTCATTCTTTGTGTTGGACTCGTATATTACACGCCCATTACAAGTTTGTTTCAGAAATTCGATAACTTTTATATTTTCAAAGTTATCGATAAAACACTTTATCGGGAATCAGTTCATCATCATCATAATCTGACCAGTTGAATACAAATGTCAAATTTCAGCGTTCTAGATTCCCGATTTGCCCCCAGTGGGCGTAGATATATCCGCCATAGCTTTTTTAACTTGGGTTGTCACCGCGAGTATAACATTCCAAATTGCAACTCTCTAGATCATCAA
>JAUESO010000430.1:0-40749 GCA_030914385.1 Drosophila antonietae
ATCTCGTAGTCGAGCCGTCTCGACTAGAGCCTTCTTACTTGTTGGAATTTTACAATAGTTTTTTTCAGTGGATTCATAATACAGGTGTAGCAATTTATAAACCCCCACAACATAGAGCTAGCGTCGAAATTTTCATCATCCGTTTTATTTTCTATTGCTTCAATGTCGCACAAAACGTCCTTTGCTTTATTCAGTCGATCGATCATTTCATATGTGGATCCCCACCTTGTGAGACAATCCAATTGAGGCAATTTTAGATTAGGGAAGTCAAATACCTCACGATAACCATTTGATGGCTTACGAATGTATTTCGTCAAGTTGCGGCATTGAAGTAAATAGATTTTCTGCCTTTTTTAAAACATCAAGTGCACAAAGTTGTGCAGTATGTGCTGCACACCGGCATATATACTCACATGCAATTCTTACTCACATGCAATTCTTCTGGGGTCTCAAAATTATCAATTTTCTCAGTGTAGTCTATGTTTTTTTCCACTTCCTCTATGCTTTCAAAATCATCATCAGATATATGTATATGTAGCTATGTGATAACATTTTTGCTGTTTTAATCATATTAGCTCTATTGTCTGATGTAATTGAAACTATATGATTCAATCCGATATTGTACTTGTCCAAAGTGGCCATAATTTCTTTGGCCAGATTTTTAGATGGACTTCCTTTAGCGCCTTTAATTTCAGACTAGCCTAATATCCGGGATACAATTTCATTTTCATTAATAAATTGTGCGCTAATTCCAAAAATATTACGGTTAAGCCTAGTTGCGCTGTCTATTTTTGAAGACAGTAATCGGCCGTGCATTTCTCGTTGCATTTCACTGCGAATGTTTTCAGCCACATGTTGCATTGCATTTACTGTCATTTAGTTTAAAGCTTATTCCGCTCTTCCGCTTGAAAAACAGCAGCAGCAGCAGCAGCAACAGCAGCAACAACAACAGCCTAAAGCCACGATTGTGACAGAGTCTTTTAACAGTGGCCTAAAGCGAAACGAAGCACAGGGCAATTAAATATGTTGCAGCCTTTTGGGCTGAATTTGAATTTCACAAAAAGGTAACCTCAGCCACAGCCACAGATACAATTACAGTCACAGCCATTACAACAGCCACAACAACAGACAAATAGGGACAAAATTCCACACATTTGTCTACCAAAAGTTAATGATATACTGCCACTACTGGATACACTTAACAATCATCCAGCAGTTGGCAAGTATACTACAAACATAGCCGCACGCAATAATGCTGGACTGAATATCCACTGCGAAGATATGGCCACACAAAGAGCCATCGAGGATATATTGACCGCTGATAATGTACAGCACTATACCCACCAGTCGCGTCAAAATAAAGGGTATCGAGTGGTGCTTAAACAGCTGCACCACTCGATACCCTGCGACTGGCTGAGGGCAAGGCTGTCAGAATTGTGCTTTGTGACACGTTTCATACGTGTCATGAAGCATCGGTTCACTGGCATGCCATTGAATGTATTTGAGGTGGAGCTACAGCCAATGGCTGATGGAAAAAGGTGCCACTAAATACACGAATTTTGTTTTGAGTTCTTTATTTATTTAAAATAACATTGTTGGACTTCTTTAGTCAAGTCTCAGATGTGAACTGAACTTCTTTCGATTTTTATTACCCTGAGTCCATTGAAAATGGGAAATCAGGGTATAATGGTTTTGTTAAAAGTATGTAACAGGCAGAAGGAGGCGTGGCAGACCCCATAAAGTATATATATTCTTGATCAGGGTGACGAGAAAAGTTTATATAGCCATGTCCATCTGTCCGTCTGTCTGTCTGTCCGTTTGTTTGAACGCGTCGATTTCCGAAGATACAAAAGCTAGAGAGTTCATTATTTTTGTGTTAGGTCCGTATCATCTTTAGAGTTAGAGTCTCCAAGTTTTCTGCATATATTTAGATACTAATTTAATACAATTTCGGTTTTTGTCAGATTTTGGATTCCGGTCCCCGATTCCCCCCACCGCCAAATGTGTAAAAAATGCATTTCAAATACTAGAGACATGCAGACATGCAGCAAGCCGCCTGCATTGCTTACACACATACATATGTACATGCTTACAAGCGTGGAAAATCAAAACGAAGCATTCTTGGAATCTTATTCGTTCGAAGAAGGGCTCAGGGGATTTCGTAGTCGAGCAGTCTCGACTACAGCTTTCTTACTTGTTAATAGTGTTCGCAAAAACTACTTCGTAGCAGCAAGAGCAATGAAAATATGACTATGCTCTGGCTACCGCTCTCGTTTATGACGGGAGCCGTAGCAGAGCTATAGTCGAACGAAAATATGTAAGAGTTCTGTTCTGCTTTCGGAGTTTGTTGTGCTCAAATCTGTAGCGGTAGCAATAGCACGAAACGAAATTAACGACTACGCTTCAGCAGAGCGATAGCCGAAAAACGAAAGCGAGATGAGAGCAGAGCAAACGCAATTGACTTTGTTGCTACTGCTCTTTGTAACGATATTCTTATTGCAATTCGGCCTTCGATTGTTTTTGCTAGTTCATAAAGTTCCGTTATGTGTTTGATGAGAAGTTGTAGCAAAATACTTTTGGCACGTTCAAAAATTTATTCGTGAGCAAACATGGAGCAGCATAAGAAAACTCTACACGTTTTAAATTATTTTGTTGAAAGTGATGAGGAGCATGTTGAATGCACAAAATGTTTTCGCATATTGAAAAACGATCGAGTTTTTAATTTAAGGAAGCATTTACGATTGCATGTATGTGTGTGAGCAAAGCAGGCGGCTTGCTGTCTCGCTGCCTTTGCTGCTGCGTCGCATGGGTTTTGATGAGAAAACTTTGATGATTAATAATTCTGTTTCTAGATGGACAATCGTATTGATATGTTCAGATTATGATTATGATATTCATATCTATATTCTAAACCAAACTGCATGTCTATAGTATTTGAAATGCATTTTTTTACACATTTGGGGGTGGTGGGGCGAGCTGGGGACCGGAATCCAAAATCTGACAAAAATCGAAATTGTATTAAATTAGTATCTATATATTCATAAGGATCGTTCTTCTAGAAAGCCACAGCAGCAACTGCGCAGTTAGCAGAGCGCGCGCCTCTAAGTGCGTAGAGTAGCACTTTTTTTGCAGGGTTCAGGGTATCTCGTAGTCGAGCCGTCTCGACTAGAGCCTTCTTACTTGTTTATTTTACTCTCACTACTCACTCAGTTTTGATTTCCTTTTTTTTTTATGAAATTGGGAAATCAGGGTATAATGGTTTTGTTAAAAGTATGTAACAGGCAGAAGGAGGCGTGCCAGACCCCATAAAGTATATATATTCTTGATCAGGGTGACGAAAAAAGAGTATGTAGCCATGTCCGTCCGTCCGTATGAACCTCGAGATTTCGGAAACTATAAAAGCTAAAGAGCTGAAATTTTACATGAAGACTTGTATGTACGATTTTGTATTGTTTTTCCGATAACTTATCCTATTTCCAAATTATCGATAAAAATCGAAAATTCGTTTACATTTGTTTTGTTTTTTGGGCATAACTTCTACACCGTTTTAGAGGACTACAAATTAATATAGATTTTGGATGCAACGCCCCCTTCGCAACCAATTTGAAAAACTCATTTCAAATACTAGAGACTTGCAATTTGCACATAGATACATTTAGACATTCTTAATCTACTCTAAAAATTTCATGACGATCGTGAATCTAGAAATGGAGTTATAGGCGTCCAAAGTTCAGCCCAACCCACCCCCAAGCCACGGCAGCAAATACGCGGTTAGCAGAACGCGCGCTCAAAAGTGCGTAATAAAGAAGAATATTAATTTTTTTTTGCAGGGTTCAGGGTATCTCGTAGTCGAGCAGTCTCGACTAGAGCCTTCTTACTTGTTATACCCTGAACCCATTGAAAATGGGAATTCAGGGTATAATGGTTTTGTGAAAATGTATGTAACAGGCAGAAGGAGAAGTCGCAGACCCCATAAAGTATATATATTCTTGATCAACATAAAAAAATAAGTTGATTGAGCCCTGTCCGTCTGTCCGTCCGTCCGTATGAACGTCGAGATTTCGGAATCTACAAAAGCTAGAGAGCTGAAATTTCAAATCAACACTCGTATGTTAGCTACGCAATACGAGTTTATTTGGTTTTTTTCAATAACTCGTCCCATTTCCAAATTATCGAAAATTCGTTTACATTTTTTAGGTTTTTTGGGTATAACTTCTATACAGTTTTAGCTAGAGACTTCAACTTTATATATTTATATAGATATTATGGATACGCAGATTTTGTAGTTTTCAGATATATTTCCCCTCTATATCAGTCGTTGACAAAGTTTTATAATAGTCAGCCAGGCTCTAATGCAAATTCAGCGAAAGTCCTTTTGTGTGCTCCAACAGGAAAAGCAGCTTTTGTAATCAATGGTGCCACACTATATACATATATATATATGTTTTCTCTTCCTGTAAATCAGTCCGGATCTTCATTCAAAGAATTGGGGGCGAATTCGCTTAACACTATAAGATCAAATTTAATTGATCTTAAAGTATTAATAATTGATGAGATATCAGTGGTCGGATATCTCATCTTCCGTCTTAAGCAAATATTTAATAATGGAGATGCTGGTTTTGGAGGTATATCACTCATTGTTTTTGGCGATCTTAGGCAACTACGTCCTATAGGTGATAGATGGATATTTCAATCTACCTCTGATTTGCATAACCCTTATAGTGCTATATTTGGGTCATCTCTTTGGGAACGCTTCAAGTTCTTTGAACTTAGAGAGATAATGTATCAGAGAAACGATCAACCATTTGACATAGCTTTGAATAATATGGCATATGATCAATTGTCAGTAGAAGATATTTCGCTCTATTTCGCGCAAGAATTTGTAGCAGTGAACAAGTTCCTAATGACGTCATTCATCTGTTCGAAACCAATGCCGTTGTTGATAGATTTAATTCTATAAAGCTTAATTCAATTTCAAGCGAACAACACATTTCAAGTGTTGGATTTCGTAAAAGCCACACATTTAACTAATTTGACTAAATACAGAATTCTTGAATCCTTTAAGGGTTTAAAACCGCCCAAACGCAAGGTCTAACAAAGACCTTGGCTAAATATATGGTGACAGTTAATATTGACACCGCCGATAGACTTGTCAACGGAGCAACTGGCATTTTGATGTATATAGGTTTCAGCTCAACCACACCCTCAATTTTGTGGATCAAATTCTTTGAAGAAAATGTTGGAGTTAATGCTCGTGCTAAACGCGCACATCATCAAGAGTCTTCATGGACTCCCATTCAGAAAATCATCAAAAGTTTCCAATTATTAACGAACGAGCAAGTGACAATTGATCGTGAGCAATTTCCAGTAGTACCTGCAGGGGCTATTACTATTTATAAAAGCCAAGGCGCTACTTACAACAATGTAGTTCATACAAATTCAAGAATGCGGCGAGAAGCATTGTATGTGGCTTGCAGTAGAGCAGCCAAAGCATCTGGTCTCTACTTTATTGGAGAATTTTATCCACCAAAACCAGATTCTTAAGACTCACTTCGATCATTTGATCAGCGCTACAGACTTCAACGTAATTTTTCATAATACTGAAAGTTTAAATTGCCATTTTCCAGACATTTTGTTTGATCTACTTCGACTACTGATCAAGCTTCGACTGGTCGATATTTTGATGGACCACATGTTTTTGAGATACAAATTCATTACATTTTTAATTATTTATAGAAGTCCGAGATATTCTTTGCGTAAATTTGAAATAGAATTTAACGATTTATTGCAACAGTTTAATTTATTAAACAAGTAAGAAGGCTCTAGTCGAGACGGCTCGACTACGAGATACCCTGAACTAGAGGTGGGCATGGGCCGAAATTTTGCACCCAACCCGACCCAGCCCATGGGCCGAACAGCGAAATTTTACCCGACCCGAAAGCTACAAAAACTTTGCAACCCGAATCCAACCCGCCCGCCCGAAAAATTAGTTTCTTCTTTTTCTTTTTTCCTCCGAGCTTTCTTTTTTTAGTGATCACAATTGTAATAGCTAGTGATGATAATTATAGTTGAGATAATAGATAACAAACCTAATCGAAAGTGTACACGAAGTTAAGAAAAGAAAATATTTGCAATCCATATTGAAAATATGAAAACATTTCACAATCGCGTTCTCATATTTCCAAATTGTTGCGGGTAAAGCGGGTTGAGCGGCGTAACCCGCACCCGCCCGCACCCAACCCGAAACTCGATTTTCCAGCCCATACCCACGGGTACCCGACAAAAACCCAGCCCATGCCCACCTCTACCCTGAACCCTACAAAAAAAGTGAATTGGGGGCGAGGGGGCGTGGCACATAAAATCTGAAAACTACAAAATCTGCGTATCCAAATTATATATGTAAAGTTGAAGTCTCTTGCTAAAACGGTGTAGAAGTTATACCCGAAAAACCTAAAGAATGTAAACGAATTTTCGAATTTTTTATCGATAATTTGGAAATGGGATGAGTTATCAAAAAAACAAAATAAACTCGTACTGCGTAGCTAACATACGAGTATTCATGTGAAATTTCAGCTCTCTAGCTTTTGTAGTTTCCGGAATCTCGACGTTCATACGGACGGACGGACAGACGGACAGGGCTCAATCAACTTATTTTTTTATGTTGATCAAGAATATATATACTTTATGGGGTCTGCGACTTCTCCTTCTGCCTGTTACATACATTTTCACAAAACCATTATACCCTGAATTCCCATTTTCAATGGGTTCAGGGTATAATAACATCGTCTTGATTTGTGCCGCCTTTGCCTCTGCTGCTGCCATTTGATGAGCTTATCATCAGCGAGCGAGACTTTGCTTTTGCCTCCACCCACTACCTGCTGTTGTCGTCGCTGCTGTGTTTTGAATTTGCTTAACTGCAAAATTACTAGTATGGATATACATACACACACACATACACATACAAGCACTCGCAGCAAAGCTAGAGAGTTCATTCTTTTTGTGTTAGGTCCGTATATTGCACGCGCAGTGCGAGTTTGTTTCAAATATTCGATAACTTGTATATTTGCAAAGTTATCGATAAACGAATTTATCGGGAACCAGTTATAAGATTCTTCATTCTTCCAAGTCTTCTGCATATATATAGATACTAATTTATTACAATTTCGGGTTTTGTCAGATTTTGGATTCCGGTCCCCACTTCGCTCCACCACCCCCCAAATGTGAAAAAAATGCATTTCAAGTACTAGAGATACATGCAGTTTGGTTTAGCATATAGATATGAATATCATAATCATAATCTGAAGATATCAATACGATTGTCCATCTAGAAACAGAATTATTAATCATCAAAGTTTTCTCATCAAAACCCATGCGACGCAGCAGCAAAGCAGCGAGACAGCAAGACGCTTGCAATGCTTACACACATGCATACACACATACATGCCTACAAGCGTAGATCAGCGTCTATGTGTGCGCGTTGTTTTGCATGTACAGTTTCTTATTTTTTATACTTTGTTCCCGAAGGGGAAAAAGTATATTGGGTTTGTGCAATGTCCGTCTTGCTGTCCGTCCGTCTGTCCGTATGAACGCAATATTTTTCGGCGCTATTAGAGCTAGAGACTTGAAATTTTAAACATATACTCATATATGTCCCCGAATTATAAAGTGTTAAAATTTTCCCGATCCGCCCACTAGGGGCGTGGCAAATCGGAAAACTCTTCCGCCCATAGTTAAGTTATCATACTAGATGATGAGCTAGAGAGTTGCAATTTGAAATGTATACTCGGGGTGACAACCCAAGTTCAAAAAGCTATGGCGGATATATCTACGCCCATTGGGGGCGTGGCAAATCGGGAAATACGTATCTTCTACACCGTTAAAGCTAGAACGCTGAAATTTTGCATGTGAGTTAATGTTATGATTCTAAGAAGATCGATCAAAAAGTTATATGTCTACGCCCATTGGGGGCGTGCCAAATCGGATGAATATATAGTGATTTTTCAAATTGTGGTATATTTTGAACACTATTGACACTAGAGACTTGAAATTTTGCATGTATACTCGGGTTGACTAATAAGTTATGGTAGATATATCTACGCCCACAGGGGGCGTGGCAAACAGCAAAAGTTTATATCTCCTACAGTTTTAGAGCTAGAAGCTTGAAATTTAGATGGTTCAGTTACTAATGTTCTCCTCTATCGATGCCCCAAAAATAATTTTTCAGCCTCTTTGGGGGCGTGGCATATCGAAAAATACCCTGTAATTTTCGCATTTTTGGTGTGTAAGCAACCAAATTTTGCAGGCATGTTAGCCTCGGCTCTTTCTAAGAACTGGCAAAAAATTATGCGTCTACGCCCACTGGGGGCGTGGCAAATCGGCAAAGAAGTTTGTTGTGGCCAACTGCATAATTCATAATATAATAGCTTAGTAGCAATTGCTATGATGGCAGAAAGCATTTTAACATAAATATAATAGTATTAATGAATTTAAAAAATAAAATTTATAAGTTTTCGATTAATAAATAAAAAGTTTCCAGCGGGATTCGAACCTAGGTCTTTTGAAAACAACATGTAATCTTTAGCTAAACCTAAATAAATTCACAGCTGATCAGCTGACCAGCTGATCAGCAGCTTGTGACGACACAAAACAATACAATCACATTTCTTGCAATATGTATACACTTTTGGATGTGTATACACGTACACATGCATACATACATATATGCATGCATAGAAAAACTGCCTGCCACACAGCGTGGCAAATCGGAAAGCATAAAGCAGTTTTAGTTTTTACTTAAATGCACAATTCATATGCGTATGTTTTTAAATGATTATCAATTGGCTGCAAGCATTTTATAATAAATATACAAATATAAAAAAAAAATTTTTTTAAATAATTTTTGAAAAAAAGTTTTCTGCGGGATTCGAACCCACGCACCTAAGTATAGCTTGCATAGCGCTTACCATGAGCGCCACTAACCTAATATAATCTGTGTTAACTAAAACCAAATAAGGCATTGCTAGAGCGTCTCTGACAAAACTAAAGTAACGATCGAAAAATTCCCAATTCAGTCACAATTCTTAGAATATTCTGGCATGCAAACTTTTGTATGTATACATAGAAAATTGTGTATACTCGTATAGTGTGTACATGTGTAAATCTGTATGTATGTGTAGGGAAAACGTATTGCCGAAATATGTATTTCGTTAATTAAATGTTTATTAAATAAATAAGATGCACCTATGGGAACAAAGTATATCGCTGTTAGTTGCGCCTAACTGCAACGTTCTTACTTGTTATTATTATTATTTTTTTTTATTTAAAAAATATTGACATAACGAGAGTCAAAATAGCCTACAAAAAATACAAATATTACAATAGCATCACCAACCCGATGGGGGTGTTTTATTTGCCAGTCCGGCCAGCTATGCCTCAATTCACAGCCAAATATGGTCAGTGATAACTATTGAAACTATGCAAGGAAAGTGTTAAATGAAAATATTAAATATAGATTATAAGAGATTAAATATAATTAATATAATTACAATTTAATAATTATTAAAATAAAAAATAAAAAAAATAATAAAAATTAAAATTAAGATAAAATTAAATAAAATTCAAATATGTAAAGAAACAAGGAAGATATTAACAATATTGCAAGATAGATTAAAAGAAGAGTTATAATATAGAATATTTAATAGGATTGAGAAATCACTGCAAGCAACAATAGCAACATAATGTAGCTTATGCCTGTGCATTGCGAGTGATTTCCCTAAGGTGTGCTAAAAGCAACGATTTAATTTTAGGAAGAGAGAGCTCTAAGGAAAATACCTGATATTATTTATTAAAATTAACACAAAGAACATGAAACGCACTATTCAAAGAATAATCCGTAGTGCATATAGGTAAATGAAGCGGACGATAATGTCTAGTTGTTCGGGACGGAACCGAGAAATTAAGACGCATCAACAAAAAGGACGAATCAATATTACCGTTAATTACTTTGTGCAAAAAATCAATTCCTAAAATTGTTCTGCGATTCACCAACGATGGAAGATCAATGAGCTGAAGCCTACTATGGTAAGACGGTAATCGTAAATTACTGTCCCAGTTAAGATCCCTTAGGGCAAAAAGAAGAAACTGTTTTTGGACTGATTCGATACGATCTTGATACAGTTTATGTTGCGGAGACCAAACAACTGAGCAATACTCAAAGGACGTACAAGCGAAATAAATAATTGTTTGGTAATAAAAGGATCTTTAAATTCCTTAGACCAACGTTTAATAAAGCCAAGCACACATTTGGCTTCATTTATGATGGTAGAAATATGAAGATTAAAATTAAGTTTACAGTCAAAGAGAACACCAAGATCTCTGCGTGCAGAAACGAATAATTCTAGGTGTTGATGTCAGATTTGACATTAACGTATTTGCTCCTCCTCCTCCACACCACGTCTGTTATCAACATATAATGTTGATAACAGGGTCCTGTTAATAACAGAGCCACTTGAGCGGTGGGCGAGCACAGCCAACTTACAAGTGTTTCCGCTCACTTTTTCACTTACTTACTTGCCTTCTACCTCTATTGATGTGTACATATAAAACTGTGAAATAAACTACCACTGAAACTTATTACACTCGACTTCTCATTATACATCATCATACTACACGGAAACACACACCACAACCACATCCGACCCCAGCCGACATCTGGAGCGCCAACCCGACGTTAACACTAGGAATATTATTCGTTCGAAGAAGGGCTCAGGAGATTTCGTAGTCTTGACTACAACTTTCTTACTTGTTTTTTATTATTTTCATTTGCATGAATCATACTTTTTCTTAGCTGCTTATAGCCATACCGAAATTGAAGCGGTTTCATCGCGGGAAATTGCTAAGTAAGTAAGTGCCCAATCTTTAATTTAATTTTACTTTCTATTTTGTTTATCAGCGTTTGTTTTGCTACGCTGTATTAGTAAAGAATAATGAAATAATCACATCTACTTTTCTATCATTCCATTATCTTATTATATTATCCCAAGTTTACCAACTCCTTGCTTGCATATTCTTCCGAACAGCTGATAGCTTAGTTTAAAGCTCTCAAAAGCTCCAGTATCTTCACCTCACTTCACCATAATCCCGAACCCAAAACGATGTATCGATATCATAATTCTTTTTGTATTAAACTATTTAAACTAAAGTGAACATTTGCTAAGTCAAATCTTTTCGGATCCATGCGACGCAACTGGGTAGGGATGTATTAGTTTCCCTAGCTGGAATGGGATCTCTAAAATTAATGTCTGGTAGCTAGCGATCATGGTAGGGTAGCCAAGATCGGTTGCCTGAAATAACTAGGTCCGATACCCAGCTTGGCAGCTATGTTTGTTTGTGCGTTTGTTTCTTTCTTCCTTTATCTCTATCTTCCCTCTTTCTATTTATTTGCACAAGTGGCCATTGAAGATAGGCACGCGAACTTTTTTTTTAATGAATACAATGTGGCAGCAGCTGGAATTGCAGTTCCCTTTCTTATTACCCATCCCTCTTCCCGACTATCCCTAAGCTGGATCCAGCGCGTGCCCTGCATAACAATAAACTCTCGAATCCGTTTTGGTCTGCCCTCGTAACTCGTTACAATGAAGAGAAGAGTTTAGGATACAGGAACAGGCATTAAATGCATCACGTAGAAATACTCGTCGACAAGATCTTGAAATCAGGCGTCGAGAACAGCGAAAAAATTAGGGTTTTTGAAAATATATCAAAATATCGATATATCGATATTTTTTGTATAAAAAATATATTTATATCGTGATATTTTTTTTTGCTCAAATATCGAATATTTTTGCGATATATTTGATATATCTTTGATAAATGTCTCACAAATTGTGAGACATTCTGAGTCACAATGGTTAAAACGCATTATTCCGATTTCAAAAATGGAACAGCAAAATGAAATTTATGCCAAAAAGTAATAAAAACAAGTGGTAACACATCAAATATGGCATCGCATATTAAAAACAAGCATTATGATGCTTTTCTAAAGTGCAACCAAAATACCACAATAGGTATATTTTGAAAGTACACGGTGCGCAAAAAAAAACGAACTTGAAATGGTACTGCAGCTGCCACAAACCTCATGGGGAAAACAATCCAATAATTTTTTGGAATTCCCAAAATGCGACTATGCCAGTACTTTCAAAGATAGCATTACGATGCCTAACCACTCCTGGCAGCTCAGTGCCTTCAGAAGAGACTTGCTTCGGCAATCAATGCGTCGTTTGCGACTCCAGAAGTCGTATGACGGATTGTCACATAACAGAACGCGTTTTTTTTTTAATCTCTAAGTATCGAATATTGGTATCTTTAATAAAAAATACTTCTTATTATTCTTGTTTTTTTTTTTTTTTTTGGTCGCATTTTAATTTATTGTGTGAAAAAAGCTTGTAAAATATTAAAAATATCGATATATCGATATTTTTAAAGTTGAATATCAAATATAATTTTGATATTTTTCAAACTTAAAGTATCATCGATACGATATTTTTTAAAATATTCGACAGCCCTAGACAAAATACCATAGATCACGCGAGAATTGAACAATCGGTAGATACTTCCCGTAGATCAAGACGTAGAAAAAAACCTGATGTTAGACAAGTTGAGCAAGAGCGTAATACCGATCATGCACGAAGACGAATGAACACTGAACTTAGGCAGCTTGAACAATCAGTTGATACTTTACGTAGGGCAATGCGTAGGCAAAATACAATTTCCAACTGTCTTCGCAGGCAATAAAAGGAAGTGTTCGGTTAGTTATTCGCCCTGTAACTATTTAGATCGCGATTTCGCCAATACCACGACCCGCCGATAATACGCAGATATACCCAAATATTTATGAGCGAAGGGGATTTGTTCCCCGGGTATTGTCAACCAGAAGACCCTCGCCTGGAGGGGATATACCATACCATAGACGGCGGAGCCCCAACACCGGTGGTGGAGAGGGCATGCCGAGTAGTGGACATCGGTGAGGCCACCGACGTGGGCCGGACCCCAAAGAGAGTACCGCCGACAAGAAGATCTCCCCACCACTCGAATATGACCCAACCACAAAGAGCACTTCCTCCAGTTTCTGCACCGCACCCCCCTTTATCCCGTGTCACCCTCGAGTATAACGTATCCGACGACAGCCGAAGCGGGGAGTCGGACAAGACGCACAGAACCGAAGCTGAGGTAAAAGAAGACCGCGAGGAAGCCCCACTCCACCTACCACAGACCATCCTTCCAGAGCCAGCAGCCGTTGGAGTTGGTCACCCACGTGAGATAGGAGCTGGAGACCCCGTCGCTGAATAAGTAGTAGATTAAGATAGTTAAAAACTTGGGTATCACCGCGTATTATTCGAATAAAAAAATTATAAATGTTTAATATAAGAAGCAACACTTCCATTTGTCTGCGTAAGCTTACTGCTCCTCGCTGCATTACAGCAGCTAATGCTTTAAGTGATGATCACATGAGCCGCTTGATTCTTCACGATGAAGGCTACCGTGGGAAGGTGAGAAAAAAAGGAAATGGTAATTTTTCATTACATTGTCTGCTGCAGAGACTAGGTGGATAGAATTATTAGTAATTTTAAAAAGAAATGTAGATAAGGAAGAAATTTCTGAAGAAAGTGCAGCAGCTCTACAGTTTTCAGAAAATGCTAGACTTATTAGAACAGATCCAGTGACCAGTGTCCGCTATTTTCATTATAGGTATAGACAAGTACTTAAATTAATGAAAAAGGAAGGAGGTGTTTGCGGTAATCATCCCGTTATTAAATAGGCTTCCCCCATATCCATGTTATGTTTTGGCTAAAGTCATAACAGACTTTATAAATAAATTTATCACTACTGATGTGACTGATGCTAGTCTAGGCAATTCAATTGAGTATCAAAAGCATAATTACGGGCATTCATGTATGCGAGAAATAAAGGAAACTCGCATATGTCGCTTTGGTATTCCTTACCCCCCAATGCCACAAACAGAAATTCTTTTTCCTTTGTCGGAAAGTGATCATCTCAATTCTTCTCATCACAAAAACCTTCATAAGATTAAATATTTCTTGGCCAGGCGTCGCCGCCTGCGGTCGCTCAAGGGCGCAGTGTCTTTTGACGACCAGAGGTTTTCGTCCACCTGGCGAACGTGGCCGTGACACGTTCCAAAACTGCCTGGCCACTTGTTAATGTACTACGGAGGCAGAGTCACCGGCCGAGGAACAAGTCGCACTTGCTGCGCTAATTGGGTTCATGCGCCTCTATTATTGCTAAAGAAAAGAAGAGTCACGTGGGTTCCTGATATGATCCAACAGTACTTTATTCACTTTCTCTTATAATAGTTTCGCGATCCTTCCTGCACGCACTCGATTTATATTTTCAATTTTTTTTTTGACTGTTCAGCTCGGCGCGCTCCGAACGAATGCCGGCTCATCCCATCAGGGGTGCCATTTTAGCAATTAAGTTGCTGGATATGGCAATTTTGAATTTGAGTCTGCAATTTTTTTTTTTTTTAATTGCTATTAGCCACAAATAAAGCAATTTTCAAAACAAAATTTTCAGCTTTTAGCAATTTTTTAATATCATAATACAATCATCATAAAAAGAGCCCAACTTCTTTAAAATCATAACAATATCGATTAATCGTACAAATTTGTGAACAATAATAGTTCAATAATCGTGAACAATAATAGTTCAATAATCGTGAACAATAATAGTTCAATAATCGTGAACAATAGTTCACAAATTCATCGAAAGTGATCGAACAACATTTGCGCGATAAGTTTCAAATTGTTTTTGCTGCTCTGTCGTCAAAAGTTACATATGTATATGTATGTATATTATATGTACATATGTGTGTATGTATATGTATGTATGTATATTAATAATTCCAAAATCATATACCCAAAAATTTCGCGATGAGTGGTTGAGTGGCGAGTTTAAAGAGTGGATTCGAAAGGGTGCCACAGACTCAACAAGGGCCTATTGCGCCTATTGCAAGTGCACTATAGAAGCAAAACTTTATATGTATATGTTTATTTATGATATGTAACTGCGATAGGTGCGTGTACGCAGAAAAACAAATTACCTTTTGTGGCCAAATGTGAAAAAACGGAAGAGCATGAGGCTGCACTGTGCCTATACATTGCAAAAAAAACAAAGCAATGCATTGCAATGGTGACAAGCGATCATTTGTCGCAGTTATGTGGGCCTCAATTTGCAGTTTGCCAATTGGCAGTAAATATAAAATTAGGCAGAACAAAATGCAGTCATATCATACAAAATGTTCTTGCAGAGCACTTAATAGAAAATTTGCGCGCTGATATTGGTAACTCGGCATTTAGTCTGTTGTTGGATGAATCGATTGATATAAGTGTCACAAAGATACTTGGTAAACATTATTTATATATTTTTTTTGTGTTTATATGCGTAGGAGTATACCTAATTTAATATATGTTTAAATTTTTTTTAAATCTTTAGGATTTGCCATTAATTATTTTAGCAAAAGTTAAGGTACACTTGTCTCAACATTTTTTGAAATTACTTTCACAAAAAAAAAAAATTGAATAATGAACAACTTAATTGGCATCAGAACAGATAACGCTAGCGTTATGACTGGCTCTAATAAGATGCGACTAAATAATGAGCAGGTGTTTATACATATACATATACATACATATATATTACCAAAAAGTAGTCGAAATCGTGACTGTCTTTTACTAAATTAGTATTCAACCATAAAATATATTATTGTATTATATGTTTGTTTTGACTCTTTAGACAACATTTTATTGTGGATATTTGTATTGTTATGTACATGTTTTTATACCCTGAGCCCATTGAAAATGGGAAATCAGGGTATAATGGTTTTGTTAAATGTATGTAACAGGCAGAAGGAGACGTCGCAGACCCCATAAAGTATACAGTGACGAACATAATTTAATTATTGGCACAGTATGCTTTTTAAGCTTTATAGCAACTTTTAAAGTCTTTTGAAAATATTTTTTTATAAAACAAAAAATTATTTAAATAGACTAGAGTATTTGTTAAATGAAACCAAAAAAATTTTGTAAAAATCTTCAACGTAGAATTAACTAAAATTAAATAACGACAAAAATACTAGGGTTGTTGATAATATATCAAAATATCAATATATCGATATTTTTATACAAAAAAATATATTTATATCGTGATATTTTTTTTGCCCAAATATCGAATATTTTTGCGATATATTTGATATATCGTTGGTCACACAAATTGTGAGACATTCTGAATCAAAATGGTTAAAACGAATTATTCAGACTTCAAAAATGGAACAGCAAAATGCAATTTATGCCCTAAAATAATAAAAACAAGTTGTAACACATAAAATATGGCAACGCATATAAAAAACAACATTATGATGAATTTAGAAGACCAAGGTGATAGCTTCGAAAACGACCACAATAGGTCATATTGAAAGTACACATTGCGGAAGAGGGAACTTGAGATGTAACGCAGCTTGCCACAAACTTCTTGGGAAAGCAATCCGATAATTTGTTGGAATTCTCATAAGGCCATCGAAGATCAATTACGATCAGCCCCTGGTAACTAGGTGCCTTTGGAGCGACTTGCTTCGCCAATAAAATGAGTTGTTGCGGCTAACGAAGTCGTATGACGGATTCTCACATATCAGAACGCGTTTTTATACCCTGAACCCATTGAAAATGGGAAATCAGGGTATAATGGTTTTGTTAAAAGTATGTAACAGGCAGAAGGAGGCGTGGCAGACCCCATAAAGTATATATATTCTTGATCAGGGTGACGAGAAAAGTTGATATAGCCATGGCCGTCTGTCCGTCTGTCTGTCTGTCCGTATGTTTGAACGCGTCGATTTCCTAAGATACAAAAGCTAGAGAGTTCATTCTTTTTGTGTTAGGTCCGTATATTGAGCGCGCAGTACGAGTTTGTTTCAGAAATTCGATAAGTTGTATATTTGCTACGTTATCGATAACTGAAATTATCGGGCACCAGTTATAAAATTCTAGCTAATTCATCTTTAGAGTTAGAGTCTCCAAGTCTGCTGCATATATATAGATACCAATTTAATACAATTTCGGTTTTGTCAGATTTTGGATTCCGGTCCCCAATTCAGCCCCCACACCCCCAAATGTGTAAAAAATGCATTTCAAATAGTAGAGACATACAGTTTAGTTTGGCATATAGATATGAATATCATAATCTTAATCTGAACATATCAATACGATTGTCCATCTAGAAACAGAATTATTAGTCTATAAAGTTTTGTCATCAAAACCCATGTGGCGCAGCAAGCAAGGCAGCGACAAAGCAAGACGCATTGCGGGCGCACATATACATACATACATACATACATACATACATACATATGTACATACATATGTATGTATGTATGTATGTATATTGTGGCAAGCGTAGATCACCGTGTGGCTGCAATCGTACATATATATCTACATATTTGTGCATGTAAAGCTAATTGTAAAAGAGTTATGATTTCTAAAAAAAAAACCTAAAATGTCAAATAGAATATGTAGATCATGCTGAAACTCTCATTACATTCCATTATATATTTTAACAAGTAAGAAAGCTGTAGTCGAGACTGCTCGACTACGAAATCCCCTCAGCCCTTCTTCGAACGAATCATATTCCAAGAATGGTTCGTTTCGATTCTCCACGCGTAAGAAACTATACATGCAAAAACACGAACACACACACGCTGATCTATGCTTGTACGCCTGCATGTGTGTAAGCATTGCAAGCGTCTTGCTGTCTCGCTGCTTTGCTGCTGCGTCGCATGGGTTTTGATGAGAAAACTTTGATGATTGATAATTCTGTTTCTAGATGGACAATCGTATTGATTGCTTCAGATTATGATTATGATATTCATATCTATATGCTAAACCAAACTGCATGTCTCTAGTATTTGAAATGCATTTTTTTTCACATTTAGGGGTGGTGGGGTGAAGTGGGGACCGGAATCCAAAATCTGACAAAAACCGAAATTGTATTAAATTAGTATCTATATATATGCAGAAGACTTGGAGACTCTAACTCTAAAGATGAATTAGCTAGAGTTTTATAACTGGTTCCCGATAATTTCGTTTATCGATAACTTTGCAAATATACAAGTTATCGAATTTCTGAAACAAACTCGTACTGCGCGTGCAATATACGGACCTAACACAAAAAGAATGAACTCTCTAGCTTTTGTATCTTCGGAAATCGACGCGTTCAAACATACGGACAGACGGACGGACGGACAGACGGACAGACGGACGGACAGACAGACGGACATGGCTATATCAACTTTTCTCGTCACCCTGATCAATAATATATATACTTTATGGGGTCTGCCACGCCTCCTTCTGCCTGTTACATACATTTAACAAAACCATTATACCCTGATTTCCCATTTTCAATGGACTCAGGGTATAAAAAATTAGCAATATTTTATAAGCACAATAAATAAATCACTAAAGTGTGATTTAAGTTCTGGAAAACACGCACACAAATTATTCGTACAGCTTAAGTTTAGGCATTTCAAGCACTTGCATTTACCGTTTTTTAAATTTCCTTTTCGAGCTATTCGTTAAATATCAGCAAAGCACATGGGAAAGCACAAAATCATTGTGAATTTTTGTTACTTGATTGAAGTTAAATTGAGAAAAATTGAGAAAAACTTTGTAAAATGGGCCGAGGAAAAGATGTTTCGCCAGATATCCGCAAATTGATTCTCAAATTGTATTTGGAAAATCGTAGTCTTCGGGAAATTGGCAGATTAGTGAATAGGCCACATTCGACAGTTCAGACTATAATTAAAACTTATACATGCACTGGTCAAATTGGCACCAATCATGGAAATGCTGGTAACACCACGGGATCAACGCAATTTAGTAGCTTCTGTGGTCCAACACCCAAAAAGTACCTCAACAGAACTCTGCAAAAATGTCCACGATAAAATGAAGAAAAAAGTTTGTCCTCAAACTATCCGCAACTGTTTGCACAAGGCTGGGTATAACGGTAGAGTTGCTCGTACATATCGAAGGAAAACAAAAAAAAGAGGCTGCAGTTCGCTAAACTTTATTTAAATGAGCCAAATTCCTTTTGGGAAAATGTCTTATTTAGTGACGAGTCAAAATTTAATATTTTTGGACACGACGGACCCCCAAAAGTATGGCGAAAAGTTAATGAAGCCATGAAGGAAAAAACTTAATACCCACCGTAAAGCATGGCGGGAGCAATGTGATGGTTTGGGGCTGCATATCGGCAGCTGGAGCTGGTCAAATTGTCTTTATTGATCAGAAAAGGGATCAACACGTGTACAAGAGCATTTTGGAGGAGAACTTACACGCAAGTGCTACAAAACTTGGTCTGGATCCAAAAACTTTCATTTTCCAGCAAGATAATGATCTCAAGCACACCGCTTATAGTGTTCAGGAGTGGCTTATTTACCACTGCAAACAGTTGAAGTCTCCACCACAGTCTCCTGACCTTAATCCCATAGAGCACGTGTGGAATTTGCTTGAGAAAAGAATTCGGAAACATGACATAACATCCAAGGATTCTCTTAAAATGGCTTTAAACATTGAATGGGCTAAAATAAGTGCGAATGACACTTCAAATTTGGTCAACAGCATGCAACGCCGATTGAAAGATGTCATAGCTGCAAAGGGGGGACCAACCAAATATTAAAAAACATTTTTGATGGGTCATTTTCCTTATTAAAATACGAGTAATGTGCAGTGTACGAATAAATTGTGTGCGAAAAAATTGTTATTATTTGATTAGTTTCTAAGATTTTTATGTTAATAATTGAATTCTTTTGTTTTTATACCCTGAACCCATTGAAAATGGGAAATCAGGGTATAATGGTTTTGTTAAAAGTATGTAACAGGCAGAAGGAGGCGTGGCAGACCCCATAAAGTATATATATTATTGATCAGGGTGACGAGAAAAGTTGATATAGCCATGTCCGTCTGTCTGTCCGTCCGTCCGTCCGTCTGTCCGTCTGTCCGTATGTTTGAACGCGTCGATTTCCGTAGATACAAAAGCTAGAGAGTTCATTCTTTTTGTGGTAGGTCCGTATATTGCACGCGCAGTACGAGTTTGTTTCAGAAATTCGATAGCTTGTATATTTGCAAAGTTATCGATAACTGAAATTATCGGGAACCAGTTATAAAATTCTAGCTAATTCATCTTTAGAGTTAGAGTCTCCAAGTCTTCTGCATATATATAGATACCAATTTAATACAATTTCGGTTTTTGTCAGATTTTGGATTCCGGTCCCAAATTCGCCCCCACACCCCCAAATGTGTAAAAAATGCATTTCAAATACTAGAGACATACAGTTTGGTTTGGCATATAGATATGAATATCATAATCTTAATCTGAACATATCAATACGATTGTCCATCTAGAAACTGAATTATTAATCATCAAAGTTTTCTCATCAAAACCCATGTGACGCAGCAACAAAGGCAGCGGCGACACAGCAACACGCATTGCGGGCACACATACATACATACATACATATGTATGTATGTATGTATGTATGTATATGTGTGCAAGCGTAGATCAGCGTGTGGCTGCAATCGTACATACATATGTATGTATGTATGTATGTATGTATATGTGTGCAAGCGTAGATCAGCGTGTGGCTGCAATCGTACATACATACATATTTACATGCACAAGTAAAGCTAATTGTAAAAGAGTTATGATTTCTAAAAAAAAACATAAAATGTCAAATAGAATATGTAGATCATGCTGAAACTCTCATTACATTCCATTATATATTTTAAAAATTTTAAAACAATTAAAATAACAATGGAAAGGCAAGCAACGTTGAGCAATGCAAATCAATTTTCGTATGCGTGTGCACATATACACACAAAAAATCTTGGGCCGTTTTCTATGTTGCTATGCGTGTAAATTCTAAGAATCACAATTGTTTTTGAATTGCGTTACCATTGGCTTTGAATTGTATTTGTATTTTCAGCCACTGCTTTAGTGTTTCTTTCGTATATGGCGAATATCATTCGTTTTCGCTACTCTGCGCTCGAGTGAGCCGTGGTGTAGATGGCTAGACATATGCAACAAATGTTAGGGTTGTCGCAGGTTCTAGTCTCGTCTGAGCTCTTCATAAGTTTATTATTTTTAATTTTTTTTTTTATTATCTAATTTTTTTTATTCGATTTTTCGATTTTTTTTTTTTGTGATTTAAAATATTTAATATCATCATTTCTGAAAGTGTTTTTGTTTCAATTATATTTTATTCCGTTAAATCAACAGAAAATAATAAACAGAAAGTTTGCCCAAATAACAAAAGCACGTAACATCTGCGGTAAGAGTTTTCCTATATGTATGCACACATGTGCATTCAAAACTAGCCTAGCATGGTCTAAGAATTTAAACTTGCTAGATGGCGCTTTAGCGGCATTGATATAGCAGACGTATCGCCAAGAAAATAATAGAAAAGACAACAGGCTGGCTAATTTACTTTCTAAGTGCTTTCTTTTACAATTATGAAGTGTCTGTGTTACTTAAGGTGATGCGTGTTAATCGATGAACGTCTATTTGTTGGGTCTATTTTTAATAATATAAAATTTTTCGAATTTCAATTAATATAAGTGCGTTGCGCCATCTATTATTATTTTTTTGGCAATGCATACACACATATGTACATATAGTATATACATGTTCATATGTACATTTTGAACGTTACACGCATACATTCTTATCTGATTTACCCATATGTTAAAGTATCATCACTATTGAAATGCATTTGTTCTGAGTAATGATTTTATGGCGCGCTTTTTAAAAAATTAGAAATATCTGTATTTTTAAGCTTTGGTGATAAATAAGCGTATAATAATTACACACAAGGACAATGTAAACATACAATCACTTATCAGTCTAATTGTCTGATTGATTATCATTCATTTATGTGGGTGCAATAACTAAAGAAACATATGTTTAACAGATTTTTAGCATTATCCAACACTGAAACTTCTATTGTGTTCTGTAAAACGATTAGTCTGTTACTTACGATTGCCATCAAAGTACAGATTAAAGCGAACTCTCGATTTTCGTGAATTATTATTATTTTTTTTTTTTTTTTTTTTTTTGTTGGGTTGAGGTAGGTAAAAATGCTTTATGCACCGTCAGTCAGGTCGTCACTCTGCTGGTGTGTCGGACTGCATGACTGCTTACCGACTAAAAAAAACCCTCCTCTTCTAGGGCTAAATTCCACCTTGGAACCGGGAACTATCTCGCATTAACCTTCAAGGTGGCGCCCTCAAATATGCTCTATCTGAGCGTTACCCTCTCTGTGCCTGCGTCCAGGTCATACTTCTTCCGCCGCAGAACATTTTTGGCGAAGTCACAGACTTTTTTCCAGGCATCTATGCTGCTGCACATTTGCTGTACTATTGTATCTACTTTGACTCGCCGACAGAGCCTGCCAAGGCGGTTCTCTCTTCTGACCACCTTTCGCAGTCAAAGAAAGTGTGTTCTGCGTCGTCTATTGTATTTTTGCAGTAAATACAGCTGGATTCATCCGTTTTTCCCCATCTTATTTAGGTACTTTCGAAAGTATCCATGACCGGAGAGCATTTGTGTAAGATAAAAAGACGTTTCACCGTGCTTTCTACTTATCCACTGCTCTAGGTCGGGGATTACTTTTGCAGTCCATCTTCCATATCTTTCGGACGACCATCTCGCCTGCCAGGAGGCGATGGTTTGCTGCCGTATGACCTTTGCTGCCTGTTCAGAGAGTTCTCCGCTCTGCCGGAGTTGCCATATTTTATTGCGTTCTTGAGCAAGTAAGTCCACCGGTATGACTGCTGCTATCACGACTACTGCAGCTCCAGATACTGTGCGATACGCCGATGTTATCCGCAAGGCTGCTCTTCTCTGCACGGATAACATCGGTTTTCGCCTTACAGCTGCCTGTAGAGTATCCGCCCATACTTCGCTACCATAGTACACTACTCGTTCGTCGTTTCCATAAGAAGTCTCCGTTTCCCTTCCGTCGGGCCGTCAACGTTTGCCATCAGTCTGCTGAGAGAGCCCGTTATTGCAGCTGCTTTTCGCGTGGCGTGCTTCAGCTGTTCCCCGAAAGTGAGTTTGCTATCCAGTCTAACGCCTAGATAGTTCACTGTCCTCTGGGTCCTTATTTGATTTCCGCTTACTCGCATCTCTATTTCGGTTGGAATCTGCTTTCCTGTAAACAGAAGTAACTCTGTTTTATGGGTGGCAAGTTCCAATCCTCGAGAGCTAAGCCATGTCTGCGTGCGGATCATGACTTGGGTCAGTCTCTTTTGCGCTTCTGTGGTGTTTCTGGCAGTGATAACGGCCGCGATGTCGTCAGCGTATCCGATTAGAAATGTTTCTTCAGGCATTTCCAGTCTTAGAATGTCGTCGTAGCTGATATTCCACAGGTCTGGTCCTAGGATCGACCCCTGTGCAGCCCCTCCAGTCACTCTATAGCGTTTTGTACCAGTCTGTGTGTCATACAGGAGTACTCGATCCTGCAAGTAGCTCCTCATCATATGCACTAGGTACTCCGGTATTCGAAAATGTTGCTCCAGGGAAGCAAGCATATCGCTCCATCTAACACTATTGAAAGCATTTTTGACATCGAGCGTTACTAATAGAACCACTGGGCGCGAGTATGCATTTCCTCTTTTCGTTGCTCTGGCTGCCTGTACAACTTCATCAATAGCCCCCATTGTGGATTTTCCGGACCTGAAACCATGCTGTCTGGGGCTGAGTCCTCCAGCAGCATCTATTGCAGCTAGTAGCCTTGGTTTCAGGAGCTTTTCTAACAGCTTGCCAGCTGTATTTAGCATACACAATGGACGGTATGCCGATGGGGTGTTGGGATCGCCTTTTGCCTTTGCTGATGAGCACAAGTCTCTGCTCTTTCCATACTTCTGGGAATAATCTTTCTTTTAGACATGCGTTGTACATTCTAAGGAGAAAAAGTTGGTCGTCCTGTTGCTATCATCTTCAGTATCTCTGCCGGTATATTGTCTGGTCCCGGGGATTTTTTATTTTTCAGGGAGAGTGCCGCAATCTTGAGCTCTTCCTCCGTAAAATTAGGAGCTGGGCTATGAGTTTCTTCGGCTGCCCGCGCATTCGTTTCGTGAAAGTGTGTTGGGAATAGTGTTTTCACTATGTGGTCCATCGTTTCATCATCCACGTTTGGCGTTGCTCCAGAGTTCCTCAGTTTTTTCATGACTACTTTGTAGCCAAGTCCCCAGGGATCTCTGTTTACATCTTTGCAGAGCTCCTTCCACTTGTCTTGTTTGCTGCGAGCAATAGCAATCGACAGCTCCTTTCTCGCATTCTTCGCTGCAACCGCTTCTAGAATAAAATTTCCAGTGCGTCGTGCTCTTGTCAGTTTTCTTCTGCACTGTATACATACTCGTCTTTTTTCTGCGATATCGTGGTTCCACCAGTATGCCTGCCGCCTACTGCCATGTTTGCCGTGCGTTCTTGGCATCGAAACGTTACACGCTTTTACCATGGCTGTGAGGCTTCTTTCGACAATTTGGTTCGTGCTCAATGTCCCATCGAATTGTCGCTCACTTCTGTCTAGTTCAGTGAGTAATTTTCCCGTATCAATTTTATTTATATCCCATCTGCGCGGTTTTTCGTGAATTATCGTTTTGCGACTTTTATTAAAATAATAATTATTCAACGCGTATTAAATTAATTAACTTTGCTGCTCGGCTCACATTAATAATTAATTAATATTGTATATAAAGAATAGTGTTTTTGATTACTAATTGTTCGATTTCTCGGAAAGCGAGAAATTTGTTGGTAATCGAAGACGTGTTTGTGTGAATGCTGTCTTTTTGGCGCGTAGTGTAACGGCCGAAATAAAGTGTGTGTGTTAGTGCGTATGTATATAACATATTCATTTGTGTTATGTGTATACTTGTGTGAATGCAGAAATAGTTTGTGACGTCAGTTTCTCAACAGTGCGATTGCAAAAATAGTTAGTGACGTCAGTTTCTCAACTCTGAGCCCGGCAAGTTAATAATTTAATATTGCAGTCTTTTTAAAGACTTTAAATTATATTAATAAATTAAAAATTTAATTTAATCTAATTTAATTTTAATATATATATATATATATCTATATATACATATATAGATATAATATTATATGTAATAACTATATTATTATTATATATATTATATAAATATATTGTAAACGAATATTAACTATATATATACAGATATATATATTAAATTGTAAAACTAACAATATTAATTTAATTAAATTATTTTTCAATAACAAATATTGAAATGCCTAGAATTAACAGAGTTTCAGCTTCATCTAGGTCTCAGAGACAACGAAATAGAAATTTGTTAAACAGGTCTAATGCTGAATATTCAGAGCAGGAAAGAATTGCTATTTAGAGTCTCTACGACAGCGTAGAGAAAATGAAGAATTAGTCAGAGTGAGAGGAATAGAAATAGACAGCGAAATGAAGTTCGTAGAAACAATATTTTAAATAGACTTTCTGATCAAAGCCAAAATACCTTTCTGCGAGTTACTTTACGCACAAATTCTCAGACTAGACAGTTAGAGCAATTGGCCGATACTTCGCGTCGATCGAGACGCAGACAAGACTTAAATTATAGGGAAAATGAACAGAGACGGGATACTGAGGACCACGTGACTCGACGAGCCAATGCTCTCGATAGGCAACAGGAGCAATCGATTGACACTTCGCGTCGATCTAGACGCAGACAGGACCCTGCTTATAGGGCGAATGAACAGAGACAGAATACTGTAGATCACGCGACACGACGAGCCAATACTCCCGTTCGGCAACAGGAGCAATCGATTGACACTTCGCGTCGATCTAGACGCAGACAGAACCCTGCTTATAGGGCGAATGAACAGGGACAGAATACAATAGATCACGCGACACGACGAGCCAATCCTCCCGTTCGGCAACAGGAGCAATCGATTGACACTTCGCGTCGATCTAGACGCAGACAGGACCCTGCTTATAGGGCAAATGAACAGAGACAGAATACTGTAGATCACGCGACACGACGAGACAATACTCCCGTTCGGCAACAGGAGCAATCGATTGACACTTCGCGTCGATCTAGGCGCAGACAGGACCCTGTTTATAGGGCGAATGAACAGAGACATAATACTGTAGATCACGCGACACGACGAGACAATACTCCCGTTCGGCAACAGGAGCAAACGATTGACACTTCGCGTCGATCTAGGCGCAGACAGGACCCTGTTTATAGGGCGAATGAACAGAGACAGAATACTGTAGATCACGCGACACGACGAGCCAATACTCCCGTTCGGCAACAGGAGCAATCGATTGACACTTCGCGTCGATCTAGGCGCAGACAGGACCTTGCTTATAGGGCGAATGAACAGAGACAGAATACAATAGATCACGCGACACGACGAGCCAATACTCCTGTTAGGCAACAGGAGCAATCGATTGACACTTCGCGTCGATCTAGACGCAGACAGGACCCTGCTTATAGGGCGAATGAACAGGGACAGAATACAATAGATCACGCGACACGACGAGCCAATCCTCCCGTTCGGCAACAGGAGCAATCGATTGACACTTCGCGTCGATCTAGACGCAGACAGGACCCTGCTTATAGGGCAAATGAACAGAGACAGAATACTGTAGATCACGCGACACGACGAGACAATACTCCCGTTCGGCAACAGGAGCAATCGATTGACACTTCGCGTCGATCTAGGCGCAGACAGGACCCTGTTTATAGGGCGAATGAACAGAGACAGAATACTGTAGATCACGCGACACGACGAGGCAATACTCCCGTTCGGCAACAGGAGCAAACGATTGACACTTCGCGTCGATCTAGGCGCAGACAGGACCCTGTTTATAGGGCGAATGAACAGAGACAGAATACTGTAGATCACGCGACACGACGAGCCAATACTCCCGTTCGGCAACAGGAGCAATCGATTGACACTTCGCGTCGATCTAGGCGCAGACAGGACCTTGCTTATAGGGCAAATGAACAGAGACAGAATACAATAGATCACGCGACACGACGAGCCAATACTCCTGTTAGGCAACAGGAGCAATTGAATAACACTTCGCGCCGATTTAGACGCAGACAAGATCCACTTTACCGTGCAATCGAACAAGGACAGAACACTATACGACGAGGTCGTCGTAGACAAGACATTGAACAACGCCTTTTAGAAAGAGCTAGAGACAGAAACCACAGATCGCAGGTTAGAGATGATCCAATTCGTAGGATCATTGAGCAGGCACGCAATACAAGTGCACGGCGGAGTGCTCGCATTCAAGCACGACAAGCAGCTTTTGACGCCAATAGAAGCATGTCACAGCGAGTTAGCCAATATCGCAATAATGTAGACAATAGAGAGGCTGAGAATAGGCGTAATGCAACCAGAAACAGGATAGAACGTTTTAATGCCTTTATAGAGAATAGTTCCCAAAATGATAATGCTAGTCTTGCTGATCAGGTTTGCATTTGTTGCAAAGGTTTGTGGTTCCCACACCAAGTAGATAAAATTTCAAGAGAGGCTATCGAAACCAAGTGTAGTGCAGAAGTTGCTTCAGATATTTTATATCTTTCATCTAGGTTTCCTTCCGAAAATAATAAATATAACTTCTGTAAAACTTGTAGTCGTAGCATCAAGTTAAGTAAAAAACCAAAAGCTTCCATTACAAATGGCTTAGACTTTCCAGAGCTTCCAAATAGCTTAAAGGGCTTAACGCCACTAGAGGAAAGGCTTATCTCCCCACGCCTTCCTTTTATGATAATAAAGTCTTTAGGATATGGCCGCCAAAATGCCATTAAAGGAGCTGTGGTCAATGTACCTATTCCAGTGGCCAATGTTGTAACGTCCCTTCCAAGAGCCTTTAGTGAAGCTGAAGTAGTACAACTTCATTTAAAGCGTAGGATGGAATACAGTCATGATTTCATGACTAAACCATTAGGCCATCAAAAGTGGCTGATGCAATACGATTTTTAGTCGACACAGAGCTTTATAGGAAGCACCAGGTTACTGTTAATGAACAGTGGCTGTCTTCCTTTTCGTCTGACGAAATTCCATTCGTTGCATCAGCTGAAGACAGGGACATTGCTTCAGAATTAGCACAAAGATCTGCTCAAGCTTCCACAAACGAGCAGAATAGTAGAGAGCCAGAAGATATTAACCCAGGAGGCCAGGAAACACTTTTAGAAAATGTCCCTGTAGAAAATATCGCATTGCAAAGAATAGTAATAGCCCCTGGAGAAGGTCAGCGACCATTAGATATGATCGAAGATTGCGATTCTGAGGAGCTAGCCTTCCCAACTATCTTTGCAGGCGTAAAAAGAAAGTGCAAGGAAAGTTTTACAACCATAGTTAGATCAGAGCTTAGGAATTTCGATAGAAGAGGTTGTAGAACTGATAAATTATTTCTTAACTATAAGAAGTTAGAAATGATTAATATTAGGAATAACACTTCTATTTGCTTGCGTAAGCACAGCGCCACTCACGGCATTACAGCAGCAAATGCTCTTAATGAAGAGCAAATAGATCAATTAGTTCGCCACGATGATGGCTATAGAGTTTTAAAAGGCATTAGGACTTCACCTGCTCACTGGGAAGCAGAAAAAAAAAAGTTATGGCAATGATCAGGCAGTTTGGTCTTCCGACCTTTTTTATCACATTTTCGGCAGCAGAAACTAGGTGGACGGAGCTATTAGTAATACTTTCTAGGAATGTAGATAAAGTAGATATTTCAGAAGAAGCAGCTGGCTGTTTAAGTTTTGATAATAAAGCCCGTCTTATTAGAGCCGATCCTGTGACTTGTGCTAGGTATTTTGATTTTCGTTACAGGCAGGTTTTAAAACTAATGAAAAAAGAAAATGGTGTTTTTGGTAGGCATTATGTTGTAAGGTTTTATTGGCGAGTTGAGTTCCAACAGAGAGGCTCCCCCCATATTCATGGTATGTTTTGGCTGAAAGATGCTCCCAAGCTTGACTCGTCTGATGAGTCAAGCATTCCTAGAGTAAAGTCGTTTATTGATCAGTTTATCACAACTGATACTGATTGTCCGGATATGGCTCCATATTGGAGTATCAAATCCACAATCACGGCCACTCATGTAGACGAGAAGTTAGAGCCCAAAAGATTTGTAGATTCGGTATTCCATACCCTCCTATGCCCCAGACAGAAATTTTGTTCCCATTAGAAGATGGTGCTCCTAATGTAGATGAGCATCATAGAAATTTCGAAAAAATTAAGGGCTTCTTAGAAAGTTCGTTTGATCGTGAAACCATAGAGTCTCTAGGTAATTTCAATAGCTTTTTGTCTCACGATCAACTTAACCTTAGTTATGAGTGCTATATTAATGCACTTAGGTCTAGCATAAAGAAGCCAAAATTTATTTAAAGCGTTCATTCGCTGCAATTAAGCTTAACGCTTATAATAAAAATCTTCTTCAACTGCAGCGAGCTAATATAGATATTCAGTTTATATTAGATCCCTATGCTTGCTGCAGTTACGTCGTTAATTATATTAACAAGTCCCAGAGAGGTATTTCAAAATTAATGCGCGAAGCAGTTAGTGAGATTAGTAGGGGCAATGTAACAATTAAGCAAAAGTTACAACATATAGGCCACAAATTATTTCGGGCACTGAAATATCTGCCCAGGAAGCCGTTTACTGCTGTTTAGGTATGCATTTGTCCGAAAGCAGTAACGCTGAAGTTTACATTAATACTTCACTGCCAGAGCATCGGGTTAGGATGCTTAAGTCTAGACAACAGTTAGAAAATTTACCCGATGGCTCAACAGATATTTTCTTATTAGGGCTCTTAGAGCATTATATTCAGCGCCCAGACGCTTTAGAGACTTTATGTCTGGCTGACTTTGCTGCTTATTATAGTTTTAGCAAACAGCAGGGTGGAGCTCGCCAAATTTCTGTAGAACAGAATGACCCTGAAGCACCATCGTCAGAATCATTAGTTTTTGCACTTCGCAATGGTAGTGGTTATATTAGAAAAAGACGCTCTCCCAGTATTATTAGATATAGGAGATTTAATATTAATACTGAGAGAAGCCAATACTTTAGGGAATTAGTTATGTTATATGTCCCATGGAGGGACGAGGAGGCAGAACTAGTTAGGAGAGACTGCGAATTGTTCTGTAGCCTGAATCAGGAGTTAGTTGAGACAAATCGTAGGAAGTATAATAGCTTAGATGATAGTGAGCTTCAGAATGCTCTTAACGACGCAGTGCAGGAAGAAAATGCAGTCAACATGGAAAATAGAGAGGTAGTAGATGATAGTTTTAGAGTACTAGGTTTGCCAGAAATAGATCCTAGATTGAATGTCCTAAACATCAATGGAAGGGATGAAAATCAGGATTTAGAAAATAATAATGTCCGTTTTATTAAGCTTCCAGCTTTGTTTTCGTCCGATAGGATCCAAGATCTCGTTAAATCTTTAAATTTAAAGCAGAAGACTTACTTTACACATGTATTGCACAATGTAAAAAGTAAGTCAATATTTTATGAATTCGTTGGAGGTGGTGCTGGTGTCGGAAAGAGCCGACTAATCACCTCCATTTTTCAAGCATTATCCCATATGTTTAATAGTAGGCCTGGGAATAATGATTCAGTAAAAATTTTACTCTGTGCCCCAACAGGTAAAGCTGCTTTCGGAATTAGTGGTTCGACGCTACATTCCATGTTCTCTCTTCCAGTTAACCAATCTGGTTCTGATTTGAGAGCATTAAGTAATGACTTAGTCAATAGTTTACATTCAAGGTTAATAGACCTTAAGCTAATTATAATAGATGAAATATCTATGGTAGGATCCAAAATGTTTTCGCAGTTAGACTCCCGTCTAAAGCAAATTTTCAAAAATACTTATCCATTTGGTGGTATATCTGTCATCGTATTTGGGGATCTACGACAGCTATCACCAGTAGGCGATCGTTGGATTTTTGAATCCAACTTCCATGATCCCTACAGTGCTATTTATACTTCTTCGCTCTGGGATCTCTTCAAGTATTTTGAGCTCACAGAAATAATGCGACAACGGGAGGATCAAAATTTTGCGTCTGCTTTAAATAATATGGCATCGGGAAATATGACACCCGATGATATTACCCTTATCCGATCCCGCATTTGTCAGCCATCGGACGTTCCCGATGATGCAATTCATTTGTTTAGCACAAATGCGGCGACTGATAATTACAACATAATGAAGCTTAACGGTATTCCAACGGATCCTTTTTTTTCCGTTGGTGAAGATTTTATTAAATCTACTCATTTAAATGCAGCAAATCGAGTCAAAATTTTAGAAATCGTGAGTAGCTTTAGGTCGTCTGAAACACAAGGTCTTTGTAAATCCCTCCTTTTAAAAACAACTGCCAAATATATGATTACGGTCAACGTAGATACTGAGGATGGGTTAGTTAATGGGGCAACAGGAATTTTGATGCAAATTGATTTCGATGCATCCAACTTTCCAAATGTTTTATGGATGCAATTTCCAGAGGATAGTGTAGGAGTTCTTGCTCGCTCAAAGTGTACACATCGTACAGAAGCTTTATGGACCCCCATTCAAAAAATAGTTAGAAATTTCCAATATAGAAAAAATGAGCAAGTTTCCATTGACCGTAGGCAGTTTCCAGTTGTACCCGCAGAGGGTATAACTATTCACAAAAGCCAGGGAGCTACGTATAGTAAAGTGGTGGTCCACACTTGCTCTCGAATGCAGCGTGCTGCAATATATGTAGCTTGTAGTAGGGCAACAACTGCTTCGGGGTTGTTTATTATAGGAGATTTTATTCCTCATAAGCCATCCAAAAATGATGATAAGGTCCAAACCGAGATAGTCCGATTGCGTACTGAAAAGCTACTTCGATCACATTACGATCATTTAGTTGACAGTTCCGCCATAGATGTTTTTTTCCATAACACCCAGAGCATTAATTGCCATATCGAAGATATTCGATCTGACAGATTAATGCTCCAGTCGTCCGTATTATGTTTCGTTGAAGCGTCAACGTACGCAAACGAAAATGTAAATATTCCAGGATTTAGTATTGTTGTCCGTCTTGATTGCGAGGTAATACCTAACGCAATACGACCTAAAAGGGGAATCATCATTTATGCTAGAGATACAATTTTAGATAAGATCTCAAGCTGCATAGCCGTTAGGAAAATAAACGGATTATCCGTTTTTGAATATTCCATATTTAGGTATAAATC
This sequence comes from Drosophila antonietae, assembly GCA_030914385.1. Taxonomy (NCBI): domain Eukaryota; kingdom Metazoa; phylum Arthropoda; class Insecta; order Diptera; family Drosophilidae; genus Drosophila; species Drosophila antonietae. Next base: position 32,320 of record JAUESO010000430.1, read on the forward strand.
GTTAAGCTTCATAGTTGTGTATAAAAGTCCGTCTTATCCAGTCCGATTGTTTAATGCAGAATTTCAGGATCTATTTACGCAATATCCCTTTTTGGCAGAAAACTGCATAATTTTAGGAGATTTTAATTTGTGTTTGAGCAAATTCGAATCGGCTAGGACTTTATATGAAGAGTTAGTTAGCAGAAGCTTCAGAAGCTTATTGGATTTGAAAACGCCTACAACCAATTGTGATTCGCACATTGATTGGGCGTTTTCAAATCTGTCTAATGAATATATTAGCGCTAGGACTTTGAAACAGTATATAGTTACCACAGTGGTATTTCTTTAAGTATTCAGGATAGGGAATAGGGATAGGGAATTGTAAATATTAATGTATTATAAATGTAAATATTTTAGCATTAATGTTAGTTATATAAGTATAATATGTATTTTATTTTTAGTATTATGTAGTATTTATCTATTATATATGAATTTGTAGTATTTTTAAAGTATTTTATTTTATTCAAATTTGGTTCAGGGTAGTATCTAGTCGAGCACTCTCGACTAGAGTTTTCTTACTTGTTATTTTTTTTTTTGTTGTATTAAACTCTGAGTACTTAATACTGGTCACTATTATTATTATTATATTAAAATAGTTATTCTTATTATTCTTTCTTTTTTTGGTCGGATTGTAAACATATTGTAGGAAAAAGTTTTAAAAATATCGAAAATATCGATATATCGATATTTTTAAAGTTTAATATCAAATATCATTTTGATATTTTTTCAAAACTTAAAATATCATCGATACGATATTTTAAAAATATTCAACAACCCTAAAAAATACGTCAATTTCGCTGAACAAAATTATTGGCACACTTCTTTTGTATTTTTTTTAACAATTTGGCCGATTGGGCAACACCGTTTTGGCAAATTCCCCATCTGTTATATTCCGTTATTTAAAACTGAGCACATTTGCATTACAAAATATTACATTTTGTGAGAATTGAGCTTAAATTGCTGAACAGACGTGAATGCAGGGAAATCCTTCGAAATTTGAAAAAGAATCCGAAAGTTATAAATGAAATGGGAAAGGAGGTTCACCCGATTACGGTACGTAGGGTACTGCACAAGGCGAATTACAAAGCGCGTGTGGCTAGACGAAACCCGTATATCACAACCGGCAATAAAAATATGCTAAGAACTTTATTAGTAAGCCATCCGATTACTGGAGTCAAGTATTGTTCTCAGATGAGAGCAAATTCAACATATTCCGATCGGACGGGCGCCAAACTGTGTGGAGAAAGCCGAATACTGCATTCGACAAACTTAACATTACGCCAACAGTTAAACATGGTGGTGGTGGGGTGATGGTCTGTGGTTGCATGTCTGCTGCAGGTGTGGGCGAGTTGGTATTTATAGACGGTATAATGGACAAAAATATATATTTAAATATTTTAAAGAATAACTTAAAAAAAAGCACCGAAAAGCTCAAATTACCAAGCTCGTTCACATTTCAACATGACAACGACCCCAAGCATTCTGCCCATATTGTCCAAATGTGGCTTGCGTACAACACCGCATAGATAGGCGCATAACCAAACGCGCAATTACAAACAGACCCGAATTAAAGCAAGCTTTAACTGGCAAAAAATTGGTGAAGAAGTAACTAAAAAATTAGTTAATTCGATGCCAAACCGCTTACAAGCCGTTATAAAAGCACAAGGCTTAAGTACAACATATGAATTATAATTTTTATACCCTGAACCCATTGAAAATGGGAATTCAGGGTATAATGGTTTTGTGAAAATGTATGTAACAGGCAGAAGGAGACGTCGCAGACCCCATAAAGTATATGGGCAATTCTCCAGAAAAGTCAACCACAGCCGAAAAATTCAAAGTCAATAAATGTATTGTCTTATAACATTTTTTTATAGAGAATATATTAAATTTAACTGATATAAACTAATTTTATATACATATATTCATAACCCATCTCGAAATATTGACACCCAAAGCTGAACAAGTGCAGAAGTTCTGGTTTGAGCATTTCTGTTGTACATTTTGATTTTATTTATGTTCTTATAGAGAGACACTATGCAACAAAAAAAATTTTTTTTTATCTTCGTTTACCTTTAAATAGTAAGATAAAAATGTAAAAGGAACGATGCAATAACCTAAACGGTAAATTTTTTCGTTTGTTTCACCGTATATTTCGATGTCACGTTCGACACCGAAAAATAGGTTTTGTTATCAGTAAATCAAATGTATATGAGCAACAAACAGCAAAATTCAGTTGCAAACACAGTTTTCAATTGCGAATTTATTTTTTTTTAAATCAAACGAATATATCAATCCGTTCAATATATACATTATATTACATATATATTAAATTTAAAGTGTGTAGCGTTCGACACCATAAAAAGGTAAAGAAAAATTTTAGATAAACTAAAGTGAATTTGTACCCCAGGTTGTGAATATTGAAATTAAAAATATAATTATTGATTATAGATGATTATAGATGGAGAGAGAAAGTACGGAATGAGGAGAACTATAAATTGAAAAACATTGAAAGAATGCAGAATGTTAGACAAAAGAGGAGATGGCTGGATGATGAACATGAAAGTCTGATCGAAAAGAGACGAAAATTGGATCGTGTACGACAACAAAATAGACGATAAAAACTAAAAGAAAAAAAATGTAGTCAAATTTGAACGACAGAATCCAACTATCCTTACAAATGTAAACAAAGCTTGACCAAAGCAGTTAAAAAAGTAGAAACTGCGATGCCGAACGAACGTATTTTTGTTTTACTGAATATTTTTTTTATTTATTTTTTTATTTTTGTTTTTTTTTTTTTTTATTTTGTTAAGTTTTTCAAAAAATTAAGAAATAGAATATATTGAAAATCATTTCTATTTCTTTTATTCATGCTCAATTACATAAAAAGTAAAAAAAAAAAGAAAAAAGTATCGTGGAAAAAATGTCACGTTCGACACGTCACGTTCGACCCTGATTAAAACTAAAAAATAAAATAAACTACTCAATATTTTGGAATCAAATAAAAAACATTATTAAGATGTGTCAATTTCTGATAATTTAAAATTAATTATAATAATTTATCACATAAGGTTTCGCTAAAATCTGCGATTGAATGGTTCATTTCAAAATCAACTTCCACTTTTTGTCACGTTCGACCCGCTTGGTTTTTTGTAATTATCTTGAAAATTAATACTTGCTCAAAATCACCCTTAGCACCAATTATAGTGCTCATCAAGAGCTATAAGATCCACTATTTGTCAGAATAAAACATAGTTTTGGCATTAGTTGTTTTTTACTTTAAATGTGTACGAAATGTCACATTCGACACTAGAGAATTGCCCATATATATTCTTGATCAGCATAAAAAATAAGTTGATCTAGCCCTGTCCGTCTGTCCGTCCGTCCGTCCGTCCGTATGAACGTCAAGATTTCGGAAACTACAAAAGCTAGAGAGCTGAAATTTCACATGAACACTCGTATGTTAGCTACGCAGTACGAGTTTATTTTGTTTTTTCGATAACTCATCCCATTTCCAAATTATGGATAAATCGAAAATTCGTTTCCATATTTTAGGTTTTTTTGGTATAACTTCTACACCGTTTTAGCTAGAGACTTCAAATTTGTTTGTTTAGATAGATATTATGGATACGCAGATAATGTAGTTTTCATTTTGAATTGCCACGCCCCCTCCGCCCCCCAATTTGAAAAAAAAAAAACGCATTTCAAATACTAGAGACTTGCAATTTGGCACATAGATAGATTTAGATACTCTTAATCTACTCTGAAAATCATAAATCATAAAGATCGTCGATCTAGAAATGGAGTTATAGGCGTCCAAAGTTCAGCCCAACCAACCCCCAAGCCACTGCAGCAACTGCGCAGTTAGCAGAGCGCGCGCTTATATGTGCGAAAAGAAGAAGAGTATCACTTTTTTTGCAGGGTTCAGGGTATCTCGTAGTCGAGCCTCCTCGACTAGAGCCTTCTTACTTGTTAGTTATTGTTTTTTCATCATATTTTTATATTTCTTTAAGTTTATTTTTAGTGTGCCAATAATTTTGTTCAATGAAAATGGCTTTTTTTTTTTTTTAGTTATTTAATTTTTTACTTAATTCTACGTTTAAGATTTTTACAAAATTCTGTTGGTTTCCTTCAATAAATACTCTAATCTACTTCAAAATTTTTTTGTTTAAAAAAAAAATATTTCAAAAAGACTTGAAAAGTTGCTATAAAGCTTAAAAAGCATACTGTGCCAATAATTATGTTTGTCACTGTATATATTCTTGATCAGGGTGACGAGAAAAGTTGATATAGCCATGTCCTTCTGTCCATCTGTCCGACCGTCCGTATGCATGAACGCGTTGATTTCCGAAGATATAAAAGCTAGAGAGTTCATTCTTTTTGTGTTAGGTTCGTATATTGCACGCGCAGTACGAGTTCAGAAATTTGATAACTCGTATATTTCCAAAGTTATCGATAAAAACAATTATCGACAATCAGTTATAAAATTATATCTCGTTCATCTTTATAGTTTGTTTCTTCTCTCTCTCCTGCATATATACAGATACTAATTTAATACAATTTTGGTTTTTGTCAGATTTTGGATTCCGGTCCCCAATTCCCCCACACCCACAAATATGTAAAAAATACAGTTTGGGTTGGCGTATAGATATGAATATCATATTCATAAACTGAAGAGATGAATACGATTGTCCGTCTAGAAACAGAATTATTAATCAATAAAGTTTTTGCAGCAAAACCCATGTGGCGGCAGCAACAAAGGCAGCGAGACAGTAAGCCGCCTGCATTGCTAACAAACATATGGGCGTACAAGCATAGATCAGCGTGTGTGTGTGCTCCTGATTTTGCGTGTATAGTTTCTTACGCGTGGAGAATCGAAACGAAGCATTCTTGGAATATGATTCGTTCGAAGAAGGGCTCAGGGGATTTCGTAGTCGAGCAGTCTCGACTACAGCTTTCTTATTTGTTTTTCTTAGATTGAATATGAACTAAACGAATATTATTATTTATTCCTCTAGAACCCATTGAAAATACCCAGAGTATGTGACACACGATGGCAAATTAAACAAGTAAGAAAACTCTAGTCGAGAGTGCTCGACTAGATAATACCCTGAACCCAATTTTAATAAAATAAAATAATAATCTGTACTGTGGTTTGGTTTTTAAACCCTGAACCCATTGAAAATGGGAATTTAGGGTATAATGGTTTTGTGAAAATGTATGTAACAGGGAGAAGGAGACGTCGCAGACCCCATAAAGGATATATATTCTTGATCAGCATAAAAAAATAAGTTGATCTAGCCCTGTCCGTCTGTCCGTCCGTCCGTCCATCCGTCCGTCCGTCCGTATGAACGTCGAGATTTCGGAAACTACAAAAGCTACAGAGCTGAAATTTCACATGAACACTCGTATGTTAGTTACGCAGTACGAGTTTATTTTGTTTTTTCGATAACTCACCCCGTTTCCAAATTATCGATAAAAAATAATTACAAAAAAGTAAGAAGGCTCTAGTCGAGACTGCTCGACTACGAGATCCCCTGAACCCTGCCAAAAAGTGATACTCTTCTGCTTTACGCACTTATAAGCGCGCGCTCTGCTAACTGCGCAGTTGCTGCCGTGGCTTGGGGGTGGGTTGGGCTGAACTTTGGACGCTAATAACTCCATTTCTAGATGGACGATCTTCATGAAATTTTAGAATAGATTAAGAGTATATAAATCTATCTATTTGCCAAATTGCAAGTCTCTAGTATTTGAAATGCGTTTTTTTCAAATTGGGGGCGGAGGGGGCGTGGCATCCAAAATCTGAAAACTACAAAATCTGCGTATCCATAATATCTATAAAGTTGAAGTCTCTAGCTAAAACGGTGTAGAAGTTATACCCAAAAAACCTAAAAAACGGAAACGAATTTTCGATTTTTTTAATATAATTTGGAAATGGGACGAGTTATCGAAAAAACAAAATAAACTCGTATTGTGTAGGTAACATACGAGTATTCATGTGAAATTTCAGCTCTCTAGCTTTTGTAGTTTCCGAAATCTCGACGTTCATACGGACGGACGGACGGACGGACGGACGGACGGACGGACGGACGGACGGACGGACAGACGGACAGGGCTAGATCAACTTATTTTTTTATGCTTATCAAGAATATATATACTTTATGGGGTCTGCGACGTCTCCTTCTGCCTGTTACATACATTTTCACAAACCATTATACCCTGAATTCCCATTTTCCCCAAGAATATATATACTTTATGGGGTCTGCGACGTCTCCTTCTGCCTGTTACATACATTTTCACAAAACCATTATACCCTGAATTCCCATTTTCAATGGGTTCAGGGTATAAAAAACCAGTGTCGAACGTGACAAAAAGTTGACTTTTCTGGAGAATTACCCATATGGATAAATCAGAAAGTATAGATAAGAATGTATGCGTGTAACGTTCAAAATGTACATATGTACATGTATATATACATTGCATTGCCAAAAAAATAATAATAGATGGCGCTTATACTAGTTGAAATTCGAAAAATGTTATATTATTAAATATCATTAAAAATAGACCCAACAAATAGACGTTCCTCGATTAACACGCATCACCTTAATTAACACAGACACTTCATAATTGTAAAAGAAATATATCAATGCCACTCGAAGCTGTAATAGCCATAGTAAATAAGTTCACTGCTAAAGGGCCATCTAGCAAGTTTAAATTTTTAGACCATGCTAGACTAGTTTTGAATGTACATGTGGGCATACATATAGGAAAACTCTTACCGCAGATGTCACGTGCTTTTGTTATTTGGGCAAACTTTCTGTTTATTATTTTCTGTTGACTTAACGGAATAAAATATTATTGAAACAAAAACACTTTCAGAAATGATGCTATTAAATATTTGAAATTTAAACAAGTAAGAAAGCTGTAGTCGAGACTGCTCGACTACGAAATCCTCTGAGCCCTTCTTCGAACGAATCATATTCCAAAAATGCTTAGTTTCGATTCTCTATGCGTAATAAACTATACATGCAAAAACACGAACACACACACGCTTGTAAGCATGTATGTGTGTGATCAATGCAGGCGGCTTGCTGTCTCGCTGCCTTTGTTGCTGCGCCACATGGGTTTTGATGAGAAAACTTTGATGACTGATAAATCTGATTCTGGATGGACAATCGTATTGATTTCTTCAGATTATGATTATGATATTCATATCTACATGCTAAACCAAACAGCATGTCTCTAGTATTTGAAATGCATTTTTTTCATATTTGGGGGGTGGTGGGGTACATGTCTATAAGCGTAGATCAGCGTGTGTGTGCGCTCGTGTTTTTGCATGTATAGTTACTTACGCATGGGGAATCCAGACGAAGCATTCTTAGAATATTATTCGTTCGAAGAAGAGCTTAGGGGATTTCGTAGTCGAGCAGTCTCGACTACAACTTTCTTAAGTTTTAATTAATTTTTTTATTTTATTTAAGATTACCTGCAAATTTTGAAGTAATGGAGAAAATCAGCTTATTTTCTCCTCAAAATATTTAAACCCATGTAAAGGAACTGAACTTTTTAATGTATTAAAATATTTTGAATGTAAAAACATCGATGATGTTTTCATTCAAGTTGAGAATTTGCGCAACAGCATGGGTATAAAAACACTGAATGCTATTTTGAACATAAGGTTAGTTTGTATAAACATTTTTAATAAACACTCTATATAAACTTATAAAAATTTTACAGACATGGATTACAAAGGTGTAAGGTTAGTATTTTCTATAGCTGGGGTATCACCCAGTCTACTCCAGGGTCCCCTTACAAAACATTTATTTGGGGCGGGACTGCAGTTAAGAGGAAGGGGTAGAAATGCGATTAGTGAGGTTGTGGTCGCGGCAGAGTTTATTTATTTATTTTAATTAAGGTGTTGACAAAACTAAAGTCAAATTTTAAATTTAAATAAATAAAGCCCAAAAAACAAGTACAGAACATTTAAATTATCATTGGTATCACCAACCCGATGGGGGTGTTTTATTTGCCAGACAGGCCATGAGTGGTCAGTGAAACTAATGAAAGTATGACAAAATAGTGTTATTTGAAAACTTAAAATGTAATATTAAAAGTTCTTAGGACTAACTATGAACTAACAATTTAAACATAAATATTTAGACTAAAGATTAGCAAGAAACAAGTAAGAAGGCTCTAGTCGAGACTGCTCGACTACGAAATCCCCTGAACCCTGCAAAAAAGTGATACTCTTCTTCTTTACGGACTTATGAGCGCACGCTCTGCTAACTGCGCAGTTGCTGCAGTGGCTTGGGGGTGGGTTGGGCTGAACTTTGGACGCTAATAACTCCATTTCTAGAAGGACGATCTTCATAAAATTTTTAGAATAGATTA